>CM059202.1:34895767-35023566 GCA_030323885.1 Branchipolynoe longqiensis
TTCATATATCTCCAAAGTTGGCCTTTTAAAATGAAAGTTACTCCAAGTTAAGTTGCATAGTCCGATGGTTTTGAATTTCTGTATTTTTTTCTGAGATAAATATATTATATCGATCACTGGTTCATGAGTTCAAAGTTACTTTCATTTTAAATAGTAAACTTTTGAGATATTTTGAGTGCAAACATGGTTTACTTTACATTAGTTCAAAGTCACTTACATTTTAAATAGTAAACTTTTGAGATATTTAGAATGCAAACATGGAAAATTAGTTTTGGCAAGCTTGCCAAAACTCTGACACCATAAACTTCTGCAGGAACAGGTTCTGTTAAATTGACTCAGTATTGCATTCTACACAGAAATAAATGCTTAATAAGTGCATCAGTATCTAAGTTAGATATGTAAAATCAAATCTAGATAATTGGTTTGGTTTTGAAAATTTGATATTTCATCAGACCATACAGCTTTAAAGTAATGTAGATCATACCGACCATGGCATCCAAAGTTCATCTTTTAAAATGAAACTTATTCCAACCTAAAGTAAAGTAAATTATACTGACAAAGTATCCCAAATTCATCTTTCAAAATCAAAGTTACTTCAAGCTGAAGTCATACCCCAGTCACACGAGGCCTGCGTTCGCTAACGATCGATTCGCGACGTCAAAACCTCCTCCTTGCGCCCTGATTGAGTGCTGTCGCCGCGAGGACCCCAACCTCCCGGTGTCCATTTCGGGAATTTTGGACGCAAGGTTGCTGCTGCTGCACGTGCAACCTCCTTATGCCCTGTTCCGGCGGCGCCATTCAAAATGGTTGGCGCCGCCCTGGGTTGGTGCTAACATGTGCGATGCTGCAGTCACCATGTGGTCGGCCCCGACCTGGCGCCTACAACATATTTGAATCGGTGTATTGAATGGAACGCTGGGTGGTTGGCGTCCTTTTGGGCATAGGGAGGTTGGTGGCGAACACTGGCTCTCGTGTGACTGCGGTATTAAATAGACCATAATGATCAACATAAATGTAACTATTTTTTAAATATGGAGAAACTCAAAACAACTAATATAACTTTAAAAATAAACAACCTGGAGAGATCATGTTCTACTAGATCCACTTATAATAATACAGTTAGTTATTTGCAATAACAGTAAATGCTGATTGACCAATCTCACACTCACGCAATCTTTAACAAAATTAGGTTAATCCTAGCAAAACCCTAGCAATACCATGGTTTCTTGTTATATGTGGATCAGGTAATAAAAGTGCTATTCTAATATGCCTTCATGTATTTCTGAAAAGGGACACAAAGAAGGATTTCTGACATGGGTGACAACAATTAGATCAATTGCAGATGTCGCAGCACTGTGCGGGAAAGGGTTGCCAATAATTATAGCTGTACTGGTGATTGTCTCTGTACTGACTCAATTGCATTAACAAATTATACTATATGCACTCGATGATGGAAACCCACAAATGTAGGATAGGTTAGTCAGCCATGTTGCTTTGGCAACAGGGGTAATTCGCACAAGACAAGGGACAGATCTGCTGCCGTCTTACTTCAGTTAGCTCCACACGCTGTACTCACTGAACCCTCCATTTCCGGTTGACGCTCGACCAGACTATCAGACTATACGCTAGATGGCGCCATCCTCACCACCGCAACTTGCCCTGGCGAGCACTCGATGAACTCCTGATATCACTTCCGGTAGATTTCCAGCCGCCTTCAGCACTTCGCAACCAGACGCCGAACCATTGACACCTTACGCCCTTTTCTTAGCTGATCTCCAGTTCCCGGCGTGCCACAATGGACAATCACACATGCTTGCACCACAACACGCGACGCTGAAGTCTCCGCGTCTCGCCAGGACACTAACCACTGTCAACCACTAACCGCTGTCAACCACTGAAACACTAAACCCACCCCTACCGAACAAAAGGACACCTATAAGCAGAGCGATGACTCGGCCCGAGACACCGAGTTAGTGGTCGCGGAAATATTGTTGCTCCGCCAATCCATGTCAGAGTCCATCAAGCAGCAAGCTCAGTTCGCCAAAAATATAATAGATAGGATAGAGGCACTTGAAAAGACCAGCAACTCATCCGACAGATCGACATCCGCAGCAAAACGCAAATGCCACTCAGAGGCTTGAAGCTCTCACTTGCCGGATCGCTGACCCATGTAGTCACGCGACTCATGTCGCAGAGATCGCTCTTCACCCACGCCACCCACTGCAGCTCGGACGACCGTAGAAAGCGGAGGAGGAGCAGAGCTGACAGTCAACATCCACAGAGGATGACTCATGTCACCGTGACGTGGTCGATGCGATAGTCAATGCCAATGGTGAAAACAACAAAAAGAAAAGAGGCAGGAAACCACTCATTCCACATTCATACATGATCAGGGACGATAGGAAAGGGAAGGTTGCTCTAGGTGAGAGCACGTGGTATGAATACTTTTCCGCGTTGGGTCAAATGCGCAAAGACTCCGCTGTGCCATGCTCTTGGATCGACCCTCTTGGCATTGGGACACTTGTTTGGCTTGGTCCGAGCATATGTTCACAATGATTGAGGGTGGCCGCCTCCCTAAAGGTTGGACAAACCATGCAGCGATTAAAAATATTTATCGTGATGCCTGTCTGACCGGTATACGGAAAGACGAAGCAAGAACAGGGAGGTCGGACTATGGGTATTGGGTCAGAATGGTAGATCGGACAATACAAACGGCTAGAGTTTAATCACGAGATAGATAGACGCCTGTGGCATAGGTGGAACTGGGGCAACGACTGAGGGTTCACCAGTTCCATTGGTAATGGGAGTGAGAAGTTTGCACAACTGTGTGCGTGGTGCACAAACAAGCATAGAAAAGCTAATATGCACAAGGAGCATGGGAGGGTCAGCAGCTTCCACACCTACATGGTCTCAATCATCAAGTGCAGGGTGGTGCGCTCGTCGCGACAGGTCCCCAAACAGGCCGCTCCATTGACTGTTTGCCTACTCCACTATGCAGAATATTACTTCCGGCCAGCCCGAATGTCTATGTATTCACTTCCGCTCTCCTGTTGGGGTATTTTACTCTCCTAGGGCAAAGGAACTTCCTCTTCACTGTGCGCCCATACGATCCGGTGTCACAGTTTCAGCGCCCGGTCAGTTTCAGCGCCCGGTCGTGGCTTCTGCGCATGCGCGGATTTTAAGAGGCCCTGCAAACTGCAGCATGTCGCCGGCGAGCACTGCTATTTGTTTAGTTTACACTCGGCGATTCGACGCCGATCTAGCTGCTACGTTAATATCGCTTGCAATTTAAGGTTAATTTAATTAAATTTCATTATTTGAGTATGTAATTCTGATAAATATGATCGCATTGAATAGATTTCGGCCTAATCGGTCCTTAACACTGCCAGGCACCAGCGATAGTTACAGCTGAGCTTGTAGCCGGTGAGGCCACGGGTGTTTTGACGCTCTTAAAATCCGCGCATGCGCAGAAGCCACGACCGGGCGCTGAAACTGCGACACCGGACCATACCATTTGGGGCTCAGATGTGATTGACCAAGGCTAGTTGCTCACTTTCTAAATCTGGTCGACAATGACCTTGCAATCAAGCAGACGCCTTCACTTTCAGTGCACCAACCATACCAAACTCCATATGGAAGTACAAATCTGCAAGAGTTACCACCTCCAATGCCCTCGCTTTACTTACAAGGAACAGTGACTCCCTCAGTCTCAACATTGACTGCCACACTCCGAGCCGCCGGTCGCCACCATTGTGCCAATGACTACACCCTCCACAGCCTACGGCAGGCGCCCCACAAGATGTCCAAGAGCTCGGTAATTGGTGAGACAGCGCAATTGGTACTTATGTCACACCGGAGGGCTTCAAAGTCACGACCCAGGCACTCTCAACTCTATTTGGTTGAGTGCCAAGTTCTCTGGAACTATGAGCCTGCTAATCAATTGACTACTGACTTGATTGACTAATTATTTGATAAATCAATTTCCCATAGTTCCTTATTGTGTTGTGAAATGGTCATGTTGCTTTGGCAACATGGGTAATTCGCACGTGACAAGGGACAGACCTGCTGCCACCTTACTTCAGTGAGATACACATGCGCCATCTGCACTGTACTCACTGAACCATGTGGCACTTTCGGTTGAACATCACTACCGGTAGCTCTCCAGCACTTTGCAACCAGACGGTGAACCATCGACACCTTACACCTTTTCCTTGCCACCCACCCAGCCCAACGCTCACGAATAGGGGTGAGACTTGATTGACTTCTTAACTAAATATTTGATAAATAAATTACAAATAATTGTAGTTCCTTATCATGTTGTGAATTAGTTCAAATTACTAAATGAGCTAACTAATCAGTGTATACATGGCCGGCACTAGGTGGTAATTGGGATAATATATGTAAGCTACTATAATATCTGTTATCATTATTATATACAATAAACAATTAAAGTTGATTCATACAATTACAACATGAGATTGCTCGAATTGGTGAATAGTTATTTATTACTTAAAAGCCTTGAATATTTGTGTGATATTTATTCACAAAGTTCACTAACCATTAGAAGTTCACTCATTTTATTCTATTTATATTCTTAGATAATATACCTAGAGATTTCAGCCTTTCTGACCGTATTGGTGTCTGTCTTTGGCCCAGTCCAAACCACAAGACCACTGTAAATAAAACATGCCATAGATTATTTACAGGGATGCCAGATGCAATTAATGTTCCATCGTCAGTGTCTCCTACAACTAACCTATAATTATGGAACCACATAAGATCTACAAACTAGAAGAAAACAATAATACTCTCCGAAACAGTTGTATGTGAATTCTCTATTTATATAAATAAATATGTGGCTGGAGAGTGTAAGAGGGGGAACATCGTACTATTGTGATAGGCCATGCCATCATGTATGGCTGGTCCTCCCTGGTCTCTATCATATATCATACGCAACATGAAGAATATGGCAGGGGACAGGAAATGTTTGCTTCACTGTTTATTCGCTTAGAACCTTTGCTCTCCATAGCACCACAGAACCAAGTGACCCGCCCCCTACCAGCCAGGTCGCAGGATTGAGCTTTTCTGTTGGACAAGTGAACATTTTGGGCTGAAAAACATGTATTTCATGATTTTGTTTGCTTTCCATTATATGCTTATAAGAATTATACAAGTATAAACTAGGGCTATGTTAACAGAGAGAGACAGACGAGTCATGGGTCGGACACTTTTATTGAGCGTCTTGGCTAGCACAATAACAGGCTTACCGGTAAAGGTTTCAAATCCTATGGGCAGGTGGCTTGACCTGGTGCGAGCACCAACAGAAGTGGCCGTTGGCTGCGCTACCGGAGGCAACCTGGGGCAAATCCAGGCAAGTCAACGATTGGACATACTGTATTTTGCGAATAAACTCATAGCAATAATAATAAAGGCAATACTCCGCTTATTTATATCCGCATAATTAATTATACATCTTATAAAGTAGGGCTATGTTAGCAAACAGAGAGAGACAGACGAGTGATGGGTCGGACACTTTTATTGAGCGTCTTGGCTAGCACAATAACAGGCCAAAGGAGAATGCTTATGTGTCTCCCCCCAACCCACCAGTCGTCTGATTCGCACAGAGTGCCGCAACCACCCTCATGTCATTCACTATCCGAGCCCCTAAAGAGGTGTTCAGGTAGTGATATACGGTCTCTGATGCCCAATCACCCCTACCCTTCAGTTCCTCGATCGTCGCCCCGCACATGGCCAGGAACATGCACCCCCCCCCTCCTTAGTGAATGAGATGAGAGAGTGGAAGCGTCAAACCCTGCCCTTGACGCAAACAATTTCAGCGTCTCCTGGTAGATGCTATATGGCAGCGGGCAGGAGCCCCCGCCCATACAAGGGATACGGAACGCAAGATCTGCTGATTCCGCCCTGATCTGTCTGAAGTGCATCTCGGTCCAGTAGACCGCACAGACACTCATGTCACAGCACCGCGCAATAGGGATCTGAAGAACCCTTTACCTGAATTGAATAGTTTTAGAGCGATGAACCGTCAAAACCAACTCCCAATCATAGAAAACGAAGTCAGCTCTTCGTAGGGTGGAATCACACATCGTGAGATGTGATTTACGCAAAAGCCCCCTAAATGAACACAGGACCGCCGCTCTCCATGCTACATGGCCAGGATTATTTGTGAATAATGAGAAGATCTTCCGCAACATGTGAGGTAGCAGCGGCATGGCACGACGCGGTGCATCCCCCTTAACCCTTCGAATCTCTTTTAAAGCTGAAGCTAGAACAGAACTCTTGTAATCAGTAGACTTCTCGCTGTTCTGCCTTAAAATATAATTCAACCAGCTACGGTAATTAAGGACAGATCCATACTTAAGCGAACGGGCAAGCCAGGATGCATAGAGTGCTACCTGCTCCTCCGAGCAAAGTATAGGGGCCCTGGCGGAATGAACAGCTCAACATACTCAAAATATTTTCGAATCTGAACCCCCCTTGCAACGGCCGAATTCTTGGCGTAGAACTGGCACTGATATCCCTGCTGCTCGTTCTTTAGCACTGCTATCCCTGAAAGAAATGAAAAAGTTATCAAAAACCTGACTACAACATAGCATCCTAGCCCCGTCCACTCTCCTAATTCTGTCAGCACTATCTGCCTCAATTAGTCAGCTCCGTATATATATGGAACTAAAATCAAAATTATTTTCGACTCACACCTGGACCGCCCTGTATTCAGGTGGGCGGAAGTGGGGGTGGCCTGCATAAGCGTCAAGTAATTCTCCCACTCCATCAGCAAAAGAACCAACTACCCAATCCTGGCCATGCAGGGCCCCAAACTTCCCAAAATGTTGGCCTTACCGTTAAAGGACCTCACAAAATTAAGCCACCAGTCCAGACCCTCCTTTATTCCCTTATTCAATCCCGCTCTATGGAATGGTTGCCTAAGCTTAGCCATAAGGTCATAAATACGTCTGCTGAACGTTCTCCCACCCCTAATGACTTTTGAACAGTGAGCTAGAAGGCCACCAACTCGCTCCAGTTCCTTTTTGGACGCTTTCTTCCGTCCACACAACTTATGCAAAATGTCAATGGTCTTATCTAATTTGTCCTCTGGAAGACTAAGCTCTAATCTTACACAGTCAACATAAATACCAAGAAATCGAACCCTGGTGTCGACTTTACTTACTTTCCTAAATCTCACAAAGAAACCAAGCCTTTTCAGTATCGCTATCAACACCCTCTGAGCCCTCTCCACCTCCTGAGCAGTACCTCCCACTAGACAAAAATCATCCAAATAATTTACAACTCTGTCGAATCGCTCTCGAACACAGCATCTGACGACAAAATCAGAATTTTTTTAAAAGATGTACGGGCTAGATGATAGGCCCATACTGAGGCGGTTGTCTAGAAAATATGGTATCAGAGCCCCTGGCGTTGCCGATCATCAGGGTGTATAGAGACCGCCCTATAGGCATCTATAATATCTATGGTTCCAAGGACATCCCCCCTTTCTAACATGTCTGTGACGTCATCTAGGCCTTTATATGAACATTTCTGACAAACCTGATCAGTGAAATTATTAACCGACAATTCTGAAGGCCTACTGCAGTCAATTACTACTCGACCACCCCCCTCATCTTCAGGCAAGACAAAGATGTCATGCATGCATACAGGATAAGCATTGCTGACCGAGATCACACCACCTATCTCTTCGTCCCAAAACTTGCTGTTAATAATTTCGCTCTCCCAAGCTGATTTCCTCTTAGCCCTATCTGGCACATAACTAACCGCGCATGCGGGGTTTATTACCTGAAAACCAAAAGTAACTCCTATAATAAGGTACAACCGATCGGGATCGGTGTTGCCCCACATAAACAACTCATAAATAAATCAAATCTGCATCGTTTAAGTTGAGTGGCGACCCCAGCAATATTGTACACACATCTACAACAGCCTTGCACACACTCGTTAGTGACCTTAATTGTCACAGCTGGCACCCCACCCTGTTCCCTAATGTGAACTACCAGGTCCCCATGATCACCCTGCTTGACAAATAAGAGATCATCACTGCTGGCACCACCTGGTTGCATCCAACGCAACCCATCCACCAATGCTGCTGACTGAATTTGTCTTATATTAACCTCACACACACCAACCGCCTCAACCCCACCTGAAACATCAATGCTACATGTTATGAGGTGTTCATGGTTAACGGGGAAGAAATCAAGCAAGTCAGTATCGATTAGGTTAACATTATCAAAAGCATATTCAAAAGAGTCACTGGGCACATTCAACAAAACACAGTCCAAGTTTGCGTGACTGGGTTAACAGCTGACTGGCTGCCAGGCAAACAGCAGGCTCTCACTAGGTCACCAGGGGCGTCACACACTGACGCACTCTCAACACTCAACAGTTCAGAGCCAGCTACCTGGCTCGCTAATTGATCATTGATCTCATTGCCCCCGACAGTCACACCTTCGAACCGTTCTCCAATGATATGGTTCACTGCACTCACCGTGTTACTCACTCCATTCTCCCTGACCACGGTCATATCTTGTAATTGATTTCCATCGCTACTATTCACAGCACTCATCGTGTTAATCTCACCGTTCTCGCTCAACACAGTCATTACTGTATCCATCCTCCCACGCCAATCTTTGCACTTAGAGCGTTTGTGTGACTTCATACCACACAAAGAGCAAATGTGCGTGAACCGACACTCATCGTCGGATCTGCCGCATGCTGATTCACTGTTCCAGGCATAACAAACCCTCCGTGCAAAGTTGCCTGGGGATCGCTTATGCCCACTGTAATTCCCAGTTCCCGCTTTCTTTGCTTTCATATTATCTGGGCCATAGTGTTTGTTGCTTTCATCCTGATGGGCTTTTATGAATGCAGCAAAACCTATGCTCTCTGCTAGCTTGCGGATTGCTAAGACGTGGTCAACGTCCGCAATGTCTTTATAATGGTATTCCCTCACCCTAGTAGAAATGAAGCTCACATGCTGTATAAAGGCCCTGTAGTCTACTACTGTCAGGCCTGGAATGTGCCGGCACCAGAGGGACGAAGGCCTCACTAAGTCGTGCGCGTTCTTTTTCCGAACGTCTTTCCCCTGGGAGTATCTCTTGTGAGACCACTTACTTCTCCGATGTTTGGCGAACTCCCGTCGCTGCTTGATCTCGATGGTCATCTCCTTCTGCTCGATCCCCCCGACCGCCGACGTGATCTCCCGAACGAGGAATGTTCGTCGTCCACCTCGCTTCCATGCGTCCACATTGGTGGGGGTAACGCAGCTTCATTCGCCCTTGTGTAGTCATCTGCTGGGCCATCTATGGTGGCATTATGGTTTCCCGCCACAGCGGTCCTCCGTTGTCCGCCATCTTGGTTAACGGTCATCCTCCTCCGATTCCGTCGTCTCTCGCGCTCAGCAACAAGTTCCTCGAACTCCTCCTCGAGGGCCGATACCCTCAGTTCTGCTTTCAACGCCTCGATTCCCTCTCGTGCTTTCTTTTCACGGTAGTCTAAGGACATAGCGGAAACGGTCGATTCCATTTCGCTATGTTCCTCCTGCTCATCTGCCGATCTCAATGTTTTTGTGGCCGCTGTGATGCTCCCCGTTGACCTGCCCTGCTCAGTTACTAGGATCTCAATAATTCTTTTCCCACACAATCCTGGTTTGTGGCTCTTATGTGGAGCACCGCAGTCGCCGCAGTATCCTGCAGTAGCCTCGCGCCCTGATCGGTCCGTACTAGTGCGCTGCTTGCACTTACGTTCCGATCCTCACAGTTTCAAATCAAATGGGCGAGTGACTTGACCTGGTGTGAGCACCAACGGAAGTGGCCGTTGGTGGCGCTACCAGAGGCAACCTGGGGCAAATTCAGGCAAGTCAACGATTGGACATAATGTATTTTGTGAATAAACTCATAGCAATAATAATAATAAAGGAAATATTCTGCCTATTTATATCCGCATAATTAACCCAGAATTCTATACTCGCTCCTAACACCCACCCACCAGTAATCGGGTGGTTGAGCCTCGGACTACTCATCTACTGCTCAGGCCTATTCGCCGCAGCTCCGACGGTGGCACCACCACTTGTCTGCTCATTATCCTACTCACTTACCGCCGACAAAAAATTAAATTATATTTCCCTCTGTGTGAGGTGTGAGGGGGAGGGGGGGGGGGGGCACCTGAATAGATTACCCCAACAAGGCACTCCACCACAGCGCCTATGGAGGAATGAAGATAAGAAAGTACATGTTACTCTACAATTTATACTTGTATAATGCATTATACATCACCTATACATCTGCATATATGCCAAATGTGGAAAAGTGAAAATTTAAGCGGACAAGTAAATATCACAACAGATTTGTCGTATGGACAAGTGAAAATTGTTAGCTATTTCTCTCACTGCCTTTTTATATATATATATATATATATATATATATATATATATACACACACACACAAATATATATAACCACTAAAAGTGGGCCAGTGGATTGAATGATAAAATATATTAATTCAGTGCCAATGCAGTATGTTAAAGTATGGCACCTTTTGCCACCAAATGATACGGTATGGATGCCGGTACGTTCAACTACGTTAGCCTCAACTACGTTCAAGTACGTCCACTAATGCCTATGTGACCACAGCATGCACAACGTGGAACTGCCATGGTTTTGTGTGGGTAAATTATGCTAGAGTACATTAAGATTTATGTTCTACTATGTTTGAGATTCAGCCTCTAACATACCGCTCTTTTGAACATGCCTAAAAATTAAATCGGAGATCACGGCTCACCCACTTTATTACCAAGTTAACATCATGGACAAGTATGGATGACGGCATGTTCAACTACTTTCAACTACATTAGCCTCCACTACGTTCAACTACGTCCACTAACGGCTATGTGACCGGGGCTTCAGTCTGCGCACCTGTGACCTCTTTTCTACTCACATGACTCTCTGTTCTCACCGTACTCTCTCTCGTCACTCGCTTCTGAGCTCTTCGCCTGATAACTTCACTTACTCACCCTTCCCTCCCCTTTCTAGGGGCTGAGTGCTCATGTTCTGGCCCGCTGAAATCTCAGTCTGCGCATGTGTGCTTTCCTGCTTACTTTGCTTGAAAACTGATGTTATTTGTTACACCTCCGCCCACACACTGGCCGTATTCGATTAACACGACATGGGTGACTCGAGTCACCCGAGTTATTATTAGAATTTCAAATCGACCACGAGTGGAGTCGACAAAAACAAGTGCCGTATTCAAAAAGACCCGACCCCAGTAACCCACGTCTTGGCTGGGGGTGGCTAGGAATGATGACGTCACATTTGCGCTGGTACCGTACTGTAGGATAACATCTACCAGTACCAGTCCTCCATGTTTTTTTGTTGTAATAACCCAGATTAATGAAATGGAAATATAACAAAACTATGCAATCATAAAATACTTTAAATCCTATTTTGCTGTAGTTACATCGGTTATTTAAAAAAAACGTAAAAGGTTTTGGATTAAGCCACCATTTTTCCCACCCTGAGCGTGGAGAAGCATATTCGTTTATTCAACCCGAGTCTGTGGGATGTGCGCATGTGCCAAAAAGTGGCTCGGGTCACTCAAGTTGATTAATCGAATAAACCCAACATGATTTGCTAGGTCACGCATGTTCGCAAGTCATTCCTGTAGTCACAGTCATACTCAATGCGAGGTCTGTTTCAGGCCACTGGTTACTTTTTGAATAAATTAATCAATGAAACTTCCGTCTTGTTTTACTGAGTGAAGAAAATTATGTTATATAGACAGGGATAAAAGTAGTCTCCAACAAAAAATATGTGGAAATATCTGGTGAGATTATCAGTAAATAATATATCTCTAATAATAATATGGTTATCATAGTTATTAGTGCCTTATATTCTTCAATATTATCACAATTTCACAATAAAAGTGATCATGGAGAAAAACAGAAAGGAAATCGATGACGATTTGGGTGATAATAAACAGTTATAACAAGGACAGTGGAACGGTTTCCAATGATAGTCAGTATTGACTGATCAGTGAAATGAAGCTAGGATAGTGCTTGGATAGTACCTGACTTTAAGTACATTTCTGCAATTCACTGACAGCACTAAGCCTATGAGAGAATTCCACATTTTCGTGGAAATTCACCTCCATTCAAAATATTTGTTTGTTTGTTGTTGTTTTAGGTCCTAGCAACATCTAAGGTCATATCAGGACGGGTACTGACTTGTGACAGTGCACACTCATGGTGACTTTATAGTGCTGTCCCACTGGGAAACCAGGCTGCCGGCACCATGACCTGGTATCCCACTAAGTCACATTATCCTGATACTGAACACACCAGTCCTTGCCCTATCCTAATAATGATGAGCGCCTGTCTAGGAAGTGACAAGTATCAATTTTAAAGTCATTGGTTTGACTCGACCAGGGTTCGAACCCATGACCCCACGATCTGCCAGCACGGAGACGGGCGCTCTAACTCATTCGGCCATCCAGTCTGGTCCCATTCAGAATAAGGGCAGGTCCACACAAACCTGAGGCACAGTTAAATGCTTCAGGTTTATCTAGAATTTGATGCTAACATTAGGTAGTAGATGGAGCAAAAACAAAAAAGAAAGATTAGATTGCTTGTTTATTGGGGTTTTACATCCGGGATATTTTCGAGACAACACAAATTGCAGATTTACTTAACAAAATTGTGGAAATCTGCGAAATTGAAAACACCTTTCATCACTGTCTAGGTCAATCCAAAGACCCTATAATACTAAGACGGCTCACTCAGCCTGTACTGTGTAATCAAAATAATCAAACCCACCATTTGGTACGCTGGCTGTTCTCTTGGTTAGACAGGTGCTATATTATATGTATAAATTTATATATGAATGTCAAAGATGTGTGATGATGGCAATGATGATGATGATGTGTATTTGTTCATAGCAATTTCATATTGATGTGTATTCATACTTACCTATCTCATGTATAATATAATTGTATGTGTTTACATGTGAAACACCAACCAGCAGCCGGGCTGAACAAACCCACCATAAGGTGGCACTGTGAAATTTACATTACCATGGTCTTTGGTCAATCTAACAAGTTTGCATATAATATAAATATAATGTTATTAATAGAATATGTGTCATCCACCAAAAAGTGGAAAGAGAAAAAAGCCAAATTTTATCAACCAGATGTACCCATGTCAGGAAGGAGCAGTCGAAGTAGATTGACAAATTGAGATGCTTAATAAATAAATACCATAAGCATATTATATTACGTGTCTGGGGAGTAATATTAGTACAGGTACCGAATCTCTATCCGGCTTCCAGAAATCCTGAATGGCTGTTTTTTTTAAACTGGTTAAATACAATTTAGCGCTTCACTTTTCATTGGTTATTTTATATTTAAAGTGTATATTCTAAGTATGTATTTATGCTGTCTGTAGAAATCCAGGCCACTTCCGGTGTTGCAGTTTCCGCGGCACACCAGTTTGCGAGGGACATATACATTCAAATGCATTGTCAATGGCCGTGAGCAAATCTTCATACAGAAAAAGTCAAATATCTCTCAAATTACACCACCTAGAAATGAACCGATTGGAACACATATAGAAAACATATTCAATGAATAGATTATATTAAATTTATATGGTTAGGCTTCTGCACTTCTATTAATTTTGAATAAAACTAATGCTTTACACTGCGCGTACCGTCAAACTCAAGGCATTGTCAATGGTCGTGAGCAATCTTCATACAGAAAATACAGATAAAGTTAAATATCTCTAAAACCACACCATCTAGAAACAAATCGCTTGGTAATGAAGTGATGTGTCCCTCGCAAACTGGTGTGCCGCGGAAACTGCAACACCGGTCCCAAGCTTGCCGGATATTTGGTCCGGTACCTGTATGTCACACCTCTAACGGTGATAGGATACTAGTGTGAATTCCAGTTGATGATATCATCGACTGGGTTTATCATGGTCAAAGAGCAATCTTACCTCCAGCAATCGTGATAATCACAAATGAACCGATGATGAGCTTTCCCAAGCAGAGTGGGCTCACCAGCTGGCTTGAGGTCCTGGATGTGCTTGGATCTCTACAGATGGAAAGACGCTCCTCGTTCACAGTTGGGATGGACGAGCTAAATCTCTGGCTCTTGAATGCTTCAAAGTAGGCTGTGATTGGCTCGGGTATGGTGCTCCCACGTGATTCCACAATAGTGTACCTGATTGGTGGTCGTTGTAGAGTGCTTTCGATTGGTTGCTGAATGCTGTCATTAACTGGTTGGTGTAGGGCCTTCATGATTGGCTGCATTGTACTCTTCTCCTCAGTGGACATCTCATCAGCCGCTGTTGCCATTGTGCAACTTTGCCTCCTGCAGAAGGAAGTGGGTGCGGGCGGGTGCAGAGAGGTGTGGGTTAGAAAGGAGGAGAAGGGGGGGCAGAGGGGGGGGGGAGAGCGAGTGGGGGAGATGGGAGAAAGATGGAGGAGTAGGAAGATTAGGGTCACAGAGAATTGAGAGAGAGAAATATCAAAGGTACAGGAAGCCGGAGAATGCAAAATAGAAGAAGAAGAAGAAAAGTCAAGGAAGAAGACGACGAAAAAAAGAAGAAAAAAAAGAAAGAAAGGAAGAAATAAGAACAAGAAAGGAAAAGAGAACAAGGAGGAAAGAATGGGGACGAAAGAACAAAAAGAAGACATACATAAAATTCTTATGATGTACCAATATATCGGTGTATATTTGTTATCTGATTATTCATCATTCAAACACTGTCAAAACCACTTCGTTCTATATTATGAAATAGCTTCCCTTGGCATTATCCTAAATACCTATCTGATTGCATGGCTGAAAGTTGCACTAGACGAAAATAATGTGTGCATTGCATAGTATTTTAACATGTTTAACTGTGCATAGGTGGTAGTACATCTGAGACCAAATGCAAAGTTGGTCACTAATTTATTAGCAGAATAAAATTCGAAATTTAGAGGCCTGCATGTAGAATGGCATACACTTTCTAGCTAGAAATTGACAAATATTAATCGTTGTTCAACTGAAAGCTCAACTACATGTATTTAACTTGACAATGTATTAACAATTGTGTAAGCAGAACAGAACTTGTTCTTATTCGACTTTGTCCCATTTCTGACCACAGACTCTAGTCCTATGGGATATATCTCAAATTGAGATTTTGGTTATTGAGCAATCATTACAATAGGCGGGAAAGCATTGTTTTGAGGTTTAATATTTTATTTGGAGGGTTAAAAACAAAATAAAAATGTGGAGGTCGGTGGCATTTCTCAGGTCTGGCTGGGACGCTAAACAAGTATGTTTTGTTATTTGGCTTTATTTATATCAGATAGTTATTAACACACTTAGGAAATGGTTAGCTTTCATAGACATTTGTTATCTATTTCTTTGAAACAAGTTTCTGTTGACACATGCTCATAGGTTTAGAATGGCGAGAAAATAATTAATCGCTGATATTTTCTTTTAATTTGTGTAGCTCCAAATAATAATTAATATGTACAGGTGTGTGTTCACTACAAACTTTTCATTATTTTGTCACATGTGACTATTTATTGGTATGTCAGATCATTTCGCTTTGTAGAGTATAACACTTGTAAATACAAGATTTGTGCCATTAATGATTAATGCTCAGTCAAACTGGTGGATCCATGAAAACAACTACACACATATTATGAACAGCAGCTTAAACTTAAAGTACAATAATCATGTGGAAATAAATCAATCTTAAAATCTTAAGTAAATTTCAATGGAGTTAAAGTGACTGACACTTTTTTGTTGGAATTAGATGTTTAGTATCTCAAAATGCATTACGGACAACTGTCTATTAAATATATTCATTACATTGTTTTGTTGATTGAGGGGGTTAACTTTATGTCAAATTGTTTGACCATGACAAAAATAACTAAAATACAAGCGTTTGTGCTGTTGTGTACTGTAAAACAAATCAACATAATATAATATAGGCCTATAATATATTATATACGGCATATATTATATAAGGCATTTCAACGGAGACTCAACAAACTGTGGACAAATCCGGACCTGGTGTACAACTATGAGAGGGCTCTGAAAAATACAGATAACTCCTCTACATATTTATCAGATACAGATGAAGATCTGGACATACAGGCGTAAGCGCTAAAAACATTTGTTTTGCTATTCAATCAAGCCATTCATCCTATTCACACCGCGGCCATGTTGAAACCAGACCGAGGGCACTTACGAGGCCTAATTGGGTCACGCATGAATAGGGTAAATAGGATACAGCTATAAATAATAGGCCTTGGACCTGTTAGGTGCTCTTAATTAATAGACATCGAGACAGTTCTTCAGATGTGGTGGATTGTAGCAACTTTCACTGACTCCAAGATATACATAATGCTTGACAAGTATGCATCCAGTCGGGACTTGAAACAGTTCACCAAACAAGCTCTCTGGCTGTTTTCAGCGCATGCGCACTTGTGACTACAAACTCGTCTAGACTATTCAGGCCTGCCCCGCCCCTCAGATAATGAGATATCGCTACTTGGCGGTTAAGGAACACTTGGGTATGGCTAGATAAAAGATTCACCCGTTACTTGTAGTACACGGGTGAAGACCAGCCTTATATAAATACGGGCGAAAATAGCGTTAGTATGGAACAAGAAGTAGAATGCCTGGCACCAGTGTCAAATGGTTACTTATATCAGAACAGAGTTGGTGAAATGGGAGAGAATGCAAAAAGACAAGATGGCGGCCACAGAATGCCGTCGATTTCACTTTTAAATCTCATTAAACTAGATATTATATTATATTTTTCAACTCAAAGGTACCGGGCTATCAATAAGACATATGTAAAGAATAATTGTCCCTTCTTAGTGTGAAATTAGGCTCTCAATTCTTTAGCCCGCTTTTTCGACCGTTTTTATATAGGGTTGGTATTCACCCGTGTACTGCGAGTACTGGGTGAATCCTTTATCTAGGGTATGGCCTATTGAAACTTCGCTGGGTATTGTGCTACTGCTAGATAAATGTCCTGAGAGCTAAAGCTGATTAAAGTAGAATCAATTATTATCTTATAATGATATAGCAGTTTGATCCTACTCATATTCATAATTGATATTGCTGTCCTCAGAATATAATCAAATTTGAAATTGCAAAAACATGGTTAAAACTAGATAAAGGATTCACCCAGTACTCGCAGTCGCAGTACACGGGTGAATACCAACCCTATATAAAAACGGTCGAAAAAGCGGGTTACTGAATTGAGAGCCTAATTTCACAATCTAAGAAGCAACATTTATTCTTTACACATGTCTTACTAATAGCCCGCTACCTTTGAGTTGAAAAATATACTATAATGTCTAGTTTAATAAGATTTTAAAGTGAAATCGACGGCGATCTGCGGCCGCTATCTTGTCTTTTTGCATTCCCTCCCATTCCACCAACTCTGTGCCTATATTATTAGCCATTTAATCATGGAGCCACAGTTTCTAGGTCATGTTCCATACTAAACCTATTTTCGCCCGTATTTAGACTACATTGTCCTTCACCCGTGTACTACAAGTACCGGGTGAATCTTTTATCTAGGTTAAAACTAGATAACCGATTCACCCTGCAAGTACGGCGTTAAATAAAAGATTCACCCAGTACTTGTAGTACACGGGTGAAGACCAGCCTTATATAAATACGGGCGAAAATAGCGTTAGTATGGAACAAGAAGTAGAATGCCTGGCACCAGTGTCAAATGGTTACTTATATCAGTACAGAGTTGGTGAATGAGAGAGAATGCGAAAAGACAAGATGGTGGCCAGAGAACGCCGTCAATTTCACTTTTAAATCTGATTAAACTTGATATTATATTATATTTTTCAACTCAAAGGTAGCAAGGCAGATGTAAAGAATAATTGTTGCTTCTTACATTGTGAAATTAGGCTCTGATTTCATTGACCCGTTTTTTCGACAGCTTTTACATAGGGTTGGTTTGCACCCCTACTGCAGCAGTACGGGGTGTAGATAAAAGATTCACCCGGTACTTGTAGTACACGGGTGAAGATCAGCCTTATATAAATACGGGCGAAAATAGCGTTAGTATGGAACATCACCTAGAAACTGTGGCTCCAGTATCAAATGGCTACTTATATCGGCAAAGAGTTGGTGAAATGCGAGAGAATGCGAAAGGACAAGATGGCGGCCACAGAACCCGTCATTTCACTTTTAATCTTATTAAACTAATATTATATTATATTTTTCAACTCAAAGGTAGCGGGCTCTCAATAATACATATGTAAAGAATAAATGTTGCTTCTTAGATTGTGAAATTAGGCTCTCAATTCTTTGACCCGCATTTTCGCCACCTTTTACATAGGGTTGGTTTGCACCCCTACTGCAGCAGTACTGGGTGAATCTTGTACCTAGACGGGGTGAATCTTGTATCTAGTACGGCGTGAGCCCTATATCTAGGTTAAAACTAAGTCAGTATACCGTATCAAATCGCTAATGCCTTGTGGTCAATATCATTATAAAGAGTTAGGTGTGGTCCTTTGACTGTTAGGCTCAACCCGCATCAACATTATTTGCAATTGTGGAAAAATTTTACCTGTGTTAATGATTTGAGGAAACAAATGTGGCTTTCTTGCCTACTTTCACCCGCCTAGCGTTCGTGTGTGATGATGTCATGGCCTGACCTGCATTAGTCTGGTATCCTGGCCTGCTCCCCCGCATTTTACTTCATGGAGGTCGCCACTAGAAATGCGCATATACGCCACCTAGTGGTAATAATGTTAGTGGCCTGCTGGTCGCCACTGCGGTCGTTTCATACAGTCAAAGACCTTATAACACTAAGACAGCTCACTCCCTATCTCTCCCATGGCATCGCCATCATCACATTCATATATACATATAATATAGCAACTGCTTAACCAAGAGAACAGCCAGCACACCAAGTGGTGGGCTTAATCATTTTGATTACACAGTACAGGTTGAGTGAGCCGTCTTAGTGTTATAGGGTCTTTGACACAGTGTGTGGAGGCACACAGACGGCACCTAGTGGATAACATGGGAACTGGAACCTAGCCTGGTTCCTTGGCCTTTGCTTCAACAGAGGTCGCAACTGTGCTCACTTCATGTGGAGGCACACAAACGGCACCTAGCGGAAAACATGGGTACTGGAACCTAGTGGCCTGGTCGTTGTTAACAGTAATAACACTCAATAATTATTAACAAAGACCCTATGTGTTTTATAGGGTCTTTGCTATCAATAGTGATATTCTCTAAATGTTATTAGGCCTACACTGTACAGTGATAGTATATTTAGTAACAAATATGGCTTCTGAAATGGCGACTTCCTGCAACTATTTCACACATAACGTCATAAGCAAAATAGATTTCCTTGTTTACTCTGATAGTCATGTTAGCAATGACAAATAATATGAATAAACAATACTTAGCCTTAGGACCGACCCCCGGGCGGTATTTGATTAACACTACCCGAGCGACTCAGGTCACCCGAGTTGCTAGAATTTCAAATCGAACACCGCGAGTGGAGTAAAAAAATACATGTGCCATGTGCAAAATGATCCGATCCCAGTAACCCTCGTCTTAGCTGGGGTTGGCTAGTGTGATATATGCGTAATAGACGTCTAGGCATCTAGACACGTCTGTAATATATGCAAATGAGATGACATCATGGACAAGTTTGGCCGGCTATGGTTTGAGCCCTGGAAGGGAATAAAGTCATTCAGTATCCAGAAGTCAAAGTGTTCAGACGTTGTACTTTCACATGGTGTCAGATGAGGAACAATGCCGCCCGCGAATACACTGCCGGGTTTGCGGCCTCCTGGTCAGCTTGTTCTCAGCAACAACGCAAGACCAAACTGGAAAACATGGATCAGAGCATATGACATATACGCCACTGCTGCAGGTGTCATATTGGAGACAGAACGAGTGCAATGCTGCATTTTTCTTCACATCGCTGGCGAAGAAGCGCAAAACGTTTTCGCCAATATGTCCATCGCGCTCACTGACCGAGACAAGATAGGACCTCTCACAGAAGCATTCCAGACATATTGTGTAGGCAATGGTGCTTTTAGGCCCATTGCTTCAGGCTACCAACAAAGACTGTCGTATAGCTGTGGTTCACCAGGCAGTAACTCCCTGGTAACCAAATGAAGCAGCATTAACAAGTTACTGTGAGTTTGCTCTACCACAGACAAGCAAGCAGAACGCCATATCTGAATGGACAGATTGGAGGACAGGGCCCGAAGTGATGGCCCACAAATGTACAGATGCCTGGAAAGATGGCACACGGATGCACGGATGCCTAGAGGCACAGACACGACTGCATAGATGCCAAGAAGCACAGATGCGCAGATCGTCGACAGAGACAAACGGCTGTAATGAAAACAGCCAGGATGAAGACGCGCAGAACGTCAGGCCAGCTAAGCAACAGGAGAGGCAGCGAGCAGTGAACACGGCGCATGAGGTGCAAGCATCGTGTGATATTTCTGGATGCCCGGCCACGTTTTGGACACCAGATGATTATCAACAGACTCTTCCCCCTTCATATCACCTGTGATGCTCTCAGTCGAACCCAGATTACTAACACCTTAACCATAATAAAGAAGAAAGGAAGACAACGACAAAGATAGACAGTGAGGATGTTGTGCTTTATTGGCAACAACTCCTGCTCACCTATCAGTGACCTATCACCCTCACCCCTCCTTTTCTGTCCACACAGCAACTCATGGATCTCTATAGTTAATCTCCAAAATCAGTGCCTACAGCCCATGGAACCAAAGGCCCAGGGTTGTTACACACTCTCAATTAGAATAGCTGAATTTTGCTAGCATCAGACAGTGTCTGGGGTCCTGCTCACGAACAGGTCTGTCTCATTCGAGAGGCAGGAGAAGAGTGCCAATGTCCAGTGTGACTGGAGCATCGGTCAGTTTTTCATTAATAATTAATCTTATGCTGCTAGTGTGAACAAAGGCCTCGGGAGGAGAGGGCGACTGGCCGTCCCACAGCCCCCCAATCAAAACACCCCCCACAGCCTGGGAGGGTGGCACCACCCCGTCGGGTGCGGGGTGGTGGTGACTCATCCCAGCTGCAGGCAGTGCCTCATGCATATGTTGATTAGGCTGGTGTGCTGGGCCATTCGGCACCCTGGTGACAGATAGTTGCAAACAGTTACAAATATATATATATACTAAAATGTCCTTTTTCTCCAATTGCATTCTTTATGAATACATAGAGGAACATTTCTTCAACCTTAAACTTCTTCTGATATACCACATCTCTTCATTAATCTCATGCACATATATTTCACATAGCCTATATCATGTCATAATGTGCATGGGACATCATTGCTCATTATATTACATAATCCCTTAGCTATTCTTTCGCCCAAGACTAATCATGCTCTCTGCCAATATATAAATCTAAACCGAAAATCCGTATATTTTTACAATCGGATGCCAGGCCACTGATACTGATATATAGTTCCATCATAATATTGCTATGGACTAGTTATTAGTGATGGTAATTGTTTTGTGGAGGCTAAGCAGCTGGACAGTTCAAAGGACTTCAGTGCCATAGTGCGCTCGGACACTCGCTAAACCTGTGGTTTAAGTTAAGTGCTTGTATATTTTATTGTATTACTGTATGATGAACGAGTAAACCTGGTATGTTTCATGGGGATTTTGAAACATTTCATGTCTCAGAAATACTTTGATGGGGGGATGTGATATATGCGTAATAGACGTCTAGGCATCTAGACACATCTGTAATATATGAAATGAGATGATGTCATTGAAAAGTTTGGCCGGCTATGGTTTGAGCCCTGGAGGGGAATAAAGTCATTCAGTATCCAGAAGTCAAAGTGTTCAGACATACTTTCACAGCTAGGAGCGATGATGTCATATCTGTGCTGGTACTATCCTGTTGCAGTACAATTCCTATGTGTTTAAAAAAAAAAAAGAAGCAGATTGATGAAATGGAAATATAACTAAACTATACGATAAAAAAATACTTTAAATCCTATTTTGCTGTAGTTATATCGGTTATTATTTAAAAAGTCCTTCCCTATTTCGGATCGACCTTGGAGAGCCAACCCCAACAGAAAACAAGCTCAAACATCTACAGATACTAAATAATCACCATGTACCTGCTACTGTGTGAGAAACAAAAACATCTTATCATCTCCTACTGTGTGATAAGAGTAAACCACTACTACAACTGGCCAGCATTGAAAACAAGCCCGAGCACTCGAGCTTACATGATATGGACAGCATAAACATAGCATTAAAAAAAAAACCAAAAAACAAACCACTGGTCCTGACGTCATCAGACTATATATGTTGTTGTTTTGGGGAGTTTTCAGTCGCATTGGTGCGCTGAAGGCTGCAAATCTGCAGCACTGAATGGGCACCACTGAAAGCAGTCCCATGTGGTCGGGAGTTGGCTTCCGGTGTGTTGTGATCAGAGGAATTGAGGGGTAGGGGGGAGGGGGGGGGAGGAAGGAAAAAGGCAGCCTAAGAGTCCAACCACAGTCCTCTGAGAGGGCCGGGGGAGGCTGGGTGGTTGGTGTAGTTTTGCACCCCAGTAAGACCCTAGGCCATACCAGGATGTGCACGATTGTAACAGCGCGCATCATGGCGACTTTTAGTGCTGCCCCACTGGGAAATCAGGCCGCGGCCGCCATGCCCTGATGTCCCAACAGTCACATTCTTGACGTGTGCGCCCAGTCCCTGTCCTGATTTCATAACGCCAAGCGCCTAGCAGCAACAGGTACCCATTTTATAAGTCATCGGTTTGACTCGACTGGGATCCAAACTTCAGTCCCTCCAGATTCACCGGTATGCACCATAAGTCCGGCCAAGGCCAGAGGAAGAAGCGAAGTGAGGAGGAATAGTTAGGCAGAGGGTGGGGTTACCCGTCCGTTGCAGTGAAAATTAGTGGTTAGTTAGTAGTGGCACCAAGTCAGCTATGGCGATGAGGTGGGGCCTGCTAGTCCCCGATGTCATGAACTGGGCGACCGAGCGGTTATGCCTATGGGTAGAGCTGGCGGGTAGGGCGAGTATGTGTGGTTAGGTGACTTGGAAACTGGAGAGGCTTAAGCCAGGAGGGCCCTATTGTCGCAGAGTTGCTGAGTTGGCGGTCAGCAACCTCCATGAAGTCGTGATGGCGATCTTCGAGGCGCCACATGATGCGGAGTATGTGGCCACCTTGAGATATTAGTTCCGCCATGACAGCGTGGCGGATTGTTGGGGACTTCAATCCACCGGCGGTAGGCCGTTGAAGCGGTTGATGGCGACTTGTGTAGAAGCAGGAAGGCCGACTGGATGGGGGATGTTCGTTCTGACCAGGGTGTACCAGAGCAGCTTATTGAATAAGGGTTCCGTACTTGTTCCTTCTGTGTGGCTCGTTCCCAGAGTTTGGTGGTGGCTCGAGAAGCGGCGACGGCCAGTTTGGTCATGGATGGAAGGATGGCTGTCTCTACGTCTGCTCGGTTGGCACCAGCTAGAGCGGCATAGTCGGCCTGGTCATTACCATACAGTCCTATATGCGAGGGGACCCATAGCAGGACTGTGTTGAGGTGTGCCTGATGTCTGGTGAAGATTTTAATATGGATTGCGTCGGCAAGGGAGTGTCGGGCATTTGGGTGGGCGATCTCTTTGATGGCATTCAGAGAGTTGGTAATGATGATGGCACTTGAGTTGTGGAGGTCTTCGAGGGCCAAGTGAATGGCGGCGAGCTCGGTATCGAGAGTGGAAGCAAAGTCTGACACCCTGGTGGTGTTCTTTGTGTTGGAGAAGGGGATGAAGATTCCGGCTCCTGCTTTACCTGATGTTGGGTTAAGGGAGCCATCGGTGTAGACAGTCTTTGCTAGAGGAAATTCCACCTTCGCCTGAGTTATGGCCTCGAGAGCCAGGGAGTGGAGTTCTGGGGTGGTGTAAGCCGCCTTGGCAGCAACTAGGTTGGTGGTTCGGGTTTCCACTGGGATGGAAACCCAAGGTGGCTTGTGAGGGCTAAGGGCGAAGTCTGCAATGTGGAGTCCGTGGGAGTCCTTGAGGGTGGTGATGGCGTTCTTGAGACGGTAGGAGATGTGAGGGTGACCGCGGGTCCCATCTCGGAGGTAGGCCGCGGCTCTGCGGATTGTTGTTGAAAGGCCTGAGGAAAGGGTTCTTGTGAGATGGGTGGTGAGAAGTTGTTTGCCTCGGAGGTGGAGGGGAGGGAGGCTGGATTCAAGGAGGAGGATCTCGATCCTGGTGGTGCCTGGAACACGGAGGACAAGCCTGGCAGCCCGGTGTTGGATGTTCTCAAGTTTCCGGAACTCGTTCAAAAAGATCTTGTTTTTGGGTAGTTGAGTTTGGTGGTTGTCAAGCCCGAGGGCTGTGAGAGCGAGTGTGGGCGCAGCGTAGTCGAATAGGGAGCGGACTGCCTGGCGGTAGAAGAGTGCGAGTACACTGTCCAGGGCGCCCCAGGAGAAGCTGGAGATCCTCTTCGTGAGGAGGAGTCTGTTGGTCATTCTGGTGGCCAAGTGGCGGCAGAGGGCTCTCATGTTCAGGTCTCGGTCTAGACGGATACCTAGGTAGTCGAAGGTGGAGACCCATTCAATAGGGGATCCATCTGGGTAGAGGGGGTGAAGTGGTTGACCTCTGAACATGTGCATGATCTTGGTCTTGGTGGGGGAGATTTTTAGTCCAAGGTCCCGGCAGGGGTTTCCTACCAGGTGGAGCACCTGCTCAGCGAGATCCTGTGCGTTGATCGCATGGGAGCAGGTGATGGTGATGTCATCTGCGTAGCATACTATGGTTGTGTCTGTGATCTCTCGGGTGGCTAGGTCTTGTTTAAGCCTCCTAACGAGAGAAGCCATCACTGCATTGAAGAGGAGGGGGCTGAGCACTGCACCCTGGGGGACGCCATTTTTTAGTTTGAGGTAGTGAGAAGAGGTGTCTTGGACACATACTCTGGCTCGCCTGTTCTGGAAGTAATTTCGGAGATACGCAAGAGGCCGGCCGGCAATGCCAAGATCAGCCATTGATGTCAGTACCATGTTGTGGTCGATAAGCTCAAAGGCTTTCTCGAGGTCAAGGAAGTTGATTGCTGTTTCGTGTCCATTGCCGAGGCCATAGGAAATGCTCTCAATGAGGGTGGCAACGGCGTGCTGAGTGCCTCGTCCTCCTCGGTAGCCGATGACCTCCTCAGGTAGGCCAGTGGTGGGGTCTTCTGTGACCATCTGGAGACGGGCGAGGACAATTCTTTCACTAACCTTCCCGAGGGATTGGAGAAGGGAGATGGGTCTGACTTCGCCCGGAGTTTTCTTGGGGATGGGGATGATAACAGCATCCTTCCAAGATTGGGGTATGTCCGCATTGTAGAAGATATTGTCGAGGAGGGGGAGGAGAGTTTCCCTGTTAGTGGCAGATAACTTTGTCCATGCAGTGTTAGGGACTCCGTCGGCTCCCGGGGTTGTCTTCTTTGTGGTGTTGCCTAGGGCTCGGTCAAGCTCAGCCCTGGTCAGGTGGGTGTCAAGATTATGGATGGATGGTGTGGCTGTTGATATGTCTATGAGGTCGGCTCTCCAGGTGGAGTTCCTGGTGAGCGCTTGTTGGTGGGCATAAGGGAGGTTGATTGCAGGGTCTGTTCTGTCCGTGAACATTTTGTTGTGTTCTCCTGCAATTTGGCCAGGGTGTGGGTAGAGTGGGGGGGGTGGTGAGTCTCCCCTGGATGCTGTTAAGTTTGCGCCAGAGTTGTCTGGAGGTGGTGTGAGAGTTTATTTTGGTACACCAGAGTTTCCACTTCCTGTCTGATTCGGCAAGCTCGACATCTTTGGCCCAACTGGTGGCTATTTTAACGAGATTCTCAGTGCCTCGGTTGGGGTTCGTGCGTAGCTTGTAGAGGAGTTTGTTGCAGAATCTTTTTGCTCTCCTCATTGCATTGGAGGTGGTGCGGCCAGTGTGATTACAGGAGATGGTGGTTTGCTTTATGGTGTCTGTCATTGCTTGGTAAGTGAGTGTTGTGAACTCATCACATGTGGTCGGTGGGTTCAGATCTATTAAGTTTTTTAGACGAAGGTTGAAGGTTGCCCAGTCCGCGTGGTTTAGGTTGAATCTGGGTGATGGTGGGGGGTGGGTGACTTTGGGTGCATTGGTGCGGAGGAGAGCTGCGTGGTGGTCTGAGTATAGTGCTGTGAGCTCCCAGGAAGCTGCGGCTGCAAGGCAAAGTCGGTGATGCAGAGATCGATTGATGTGCTTGCCCTGTAGGTAGGCGAGCCATCATTGAGGATAGAATGGGATGTTGAGTTGAGGATCTCTGCTAGGAGGACACAGCCTCGAGGGGAATCGATGTTGTTGCATCCCCAGGAGGAGTGGTGGGTGTTAAAGTCTCCCATGACAACCTGGTGATCTGTGCCGTTGCCGAGGGCCCGGAAAATGTGGTTTAGAGTATAAGTAAATGTTGTATACATCCATGACGGAGTGTGCTAGGTGGAGACGTATGCGAAGGGTGTCAGCATGAGGGTTGGGATCTTGGTGGAGTGGATGTGGTTGCTTACGAATGTTGTGGTTCCTCGTGAGGGTCTGCCTGCTGCGCATCTTACTGCGGGGATCTGGTATGTGGTGTAGCCTTTGATATGGGGTGGATCGATGAGGAAGGTTTCTTGGAGAAGTGCGACGTCAATTTTCTCTCTTTTTAAGGTGGTGCCAAGAAGAGCCATCTTGGGCTGGTGGGGACATTATTGTGTACCTCCATTTTGAGCTGTCAGGGCGGCACAAAAAGAAGCTGGCAGGTCTTTTGGGACATGCAGAAGGAGATGCTGGATGTTGGAGTCGACTTGGAGCCAGTTAATTAAGCCGAAGGCTAGGGCCTCAACTGAGATTCTGGGTGTTATGCTGGAAAGTGATGCATTAAGAATGTGGAGGAATATAGGGGTGGGATTTGGGTCGGAGGCAGGGGGGTCGCTTGGTGTGGAGGGGAAGGTGGTTTGGGTGAAGGAGTCAGCAGTGGCTACAGTTTGAGTGGAGATGGATCTGGTCTGTGGGTGGGAGGAGTAGGGGTGGCAGATCTTGGGTTTGGGGGCGGTGAGGTTGAGGGAGAGGAGTGAGGGGGGCAGAGGGGCAGGGTTGGGGTGGAGGGACAATGCATTGGAGGTGGTGAGGGGTGGGTAGGAGGAAGCATAGGGAGAAGGAGGGGCAGTGGAAGGGAGGGCATCAGGTTGGACAGGCAGGGCAGCAGTAGGGGGGGCCTCAGGTTGGGTGGGGGGAGTGGGGCAGGCAGGAGGGGGAAGTAGGGGTGGGTTTAGCCGCTTCCACAGCTGGATGCGCACTGGGCAGTCTGTACTCTTGGCTTTGCGATTACCTTTGCAGGCAGAGCACCTGACGGGTGCCTCACAGTTAGCGGCAATGTGCCCTGGAGCGGCACAGCGTGCGCAGACAGCGGCAGTGGCTTTGCATTCGTGCCTGTAATGGCCGTATTGTTGGCAGGTGGTGCAAAAGGTTGGTCTGAGGTGAGGAGTGGCGATTCGTAGGAGACCGTAGGCTCCACAGTCAAGCCGGCAAGTGGTGTCTATTGGATGGTCAGTGAAGACATTGGCACAGTAAGTGGCAATGTCTCCCTTCTTTATCCGGGAGGCACTGACAATGGAATGTCGTCCGATCAGGTCGGCGGGGTCTATGTGTGGGTGGAGGCCAGAGATGACATAGTGGTGCGTCTTGGCTGATCCACGCATCTCCGTAAAAGTTGTTGAGGCTCGGAGTCTGTCGAGGGAAAACTGTGTCTTGGCACCAATGACGAGGTGGTCAGGGTATTTATCAAGGGAGAGAGGGGTAGTGCCTTGGGTGCGATCGAACTTGTCGAGTTCCTTCAGCGTGTCTTCTAACTTGCCATTGAAGAGGAAGAGGGCGAGGAACCTCTTGGGGCGGCGGCTATCACCGTGGTACTCGGTTTGTGGAGGTGTAGCGGTTGTGGGCGTCTTGCGTTTGTTCTTTCAAACTACCTTGGACCAAGAGTCCGCCTTGGTGGGGTATTTGGAGTGGGGGCTGGTTGGGCTGCGGCTACTGGGCGTGTGTCAACGGACTCATCGTCGCTGGACTTGGAGTCCTTGTCGGTTTCGGTGAGCATGGGCACAAGGGGTGGGGAGACTGACCTGTTGGCGATGGTGTTGTTGTTCTTGTGCGTGGAAAAGGAGGTGATTGTGGTGGTGGGGAGGCTGGACGAAGAGGTGATGGCAACTGGCTGTGGAGTGTGATTGACAATGTTCCGAGGTGGTGTGGGAGGGCCTCGCGGAATGGGCTTGGCAGACGGTGGCGCATCTAGGCCGCTGGGTCCAATGGTTGGTGGAGTGGCACAGCTGGAGTAGGTATGGTCCGTCGTAGGAGTGGTGGGGAGAGTGGTATCATCTTGGTCATTGAGCACCGGCTTTATCGGTGGTGCTGGTGGCATGGCGCGCGGCAGTGGTTCTGGTATAGGTGTTGGTGAATCGACCTGCACCGCCTCGCTGTGCACACGCTCCTCCAGTATGCGCCACAGCTTCTTCTCGTAGACCCGGCGTGTCGACTCTAAGACGGGTCCAGGGTTGATTCCATGGCCCTTCAACTGAGCTCTTAGGTCATCGTCCGACAGAGCTGACACTTCATATGCTCCTGCGCCATTCATTTCTGTAGATGTTTTCTTTTTAGGCAAACCGGGTTTTTTCTTGTTACGTTTTGTTGGCGAATTCAGTATCGTCACTTTTATTTATTAATACTTAATGAAAGGACAGTGTCAGCTTCTGACAGTAAAATTGGGAATGAGAGCGTGCGTCCACTGAACAGAGAAACAATACAACAAAATAGATCACATCAAAGACAATGGAGATGTAATGGTGTTGATAACCAAAATGGTACCCCATTGACGTGGAGAATTTATATGCTCCATCAAACCAGGCTGAGTATTCATGAATAAATGTTTTTATGTGGCTGTGGAACTTGAAACAAGGAGGGATTGAATGTAACTTAGCGTTTGTGTACTGTTGGCTAATACTAGGTTCAAGCACTCTAACTAATACTAGGTTCAAGCACTCTAACTAATGATCACTCTAACACATTTAACTGATATATTTATCAATTACAAAACTTTAACAAAATAAACAAAACATATTAACAAACAAACCTTTAAAATAATTCCATACGATTCCTTCGATTTATGGTGTATTTAGTTTTAAAAAACTGTTAAACCAACTCGCGCGCGTCCACCGTGACGGTCGCCAAATGGCATGATAGAAAAATGACTATATATGGAAGATCTGTAGGGAGGGACCAGTGTAGTTGTTCCTCGATTTGGCATGTGCTACTCTGCGGCAGGGCATCGTCAAGGTGTTAAGCACATAGGCTATTATTAACCAATCGCTGTCTTCCACCCTGTTTGCTGTGTAGCGAAGCTCAATGAGCGATTTCCGTTTCCGTTTGCTGGATTTCGATTTCTCCATAAGCATATTCAGAACAACAACAAACAACACTGAAAGGAGCGGGACAACCAACCACGTTTGAAGCCGTTTGAACTTGCCGGAAATAGACTTTCGCGAGAACTCAGTGAGGTAGATCTGCAGCTTAATCTAAAACTTTTTTTTTTTCAATAACCGATATAAGTACAGCAAAATAGGATTTAAAGTATTGTAGTAGTCTGAACATGAGCTCTACTATCACGCGGTAGCAGCGGAGACTACGACGCCACCAGCGCAGTACCATTACACTGCGCCAGGTGGCGGCACGGGTAGCCACCGGTCAGACCCCAACTGGGCTGACCTTTACTGCGTGTGGCTGACCCACCCCACCACACACACCTATAGAGTCGATGTGGGATCTGGCGAGTCAGGGGGCGGGTCAGACAACTACTGACGCTGCGGTGAGCAGATGGTTCAATAAACCAAGGGTGAAGCGTACACTGTATTGAATCTTGGTGTTCTTCCGTGTGACTGCGTGTGAGAGAGAGTCGGAGGGCCGTGGGCCATTACAGTATTTTATGATAGTAGAAGCTGACAATCTGGGTTATTAAAAAAAAGCATTAAATCAAAACGTAGGACCTTACGGGTTGTTTTTCAAACGGCACATGCTTTTGTCAACTCCACTTGTGGTGTTCGATTTGAAATTCTAGCAACTCCGGTGACCCGAATAGCCCAACTAGTTTCTTGTTCACACATTATCACACATCTATGTATCTTTTGCACAGATTAAAGTGTTTGAAGTATATTTGAAATTTATCTACATCAATTTCTGTTTAAATCACACAATATTAGTATATTTACAGAATGGGAAACTCATCCTGCAAGGGTATGCTCGATATGTCACAGTGGTCACCCGTTTTTCCTCCTTTCCTCGCTGTGAACCCTTCTTGATTATTCAACAAGAGTATGCAAAAGGTGGCCCCCATATAAGGTTATTTCCGTTTGCTGGATTTTGTTGATTTCATTTTCCACCTCTATGCATATGAGTATTGTTTAGCTATATATAGGCCTACACGTGTTAGTCCTTTGCTCCCGGAGGGTCGGTATAAACATGAATAGTAGCCCTACATCAAATGGCTAATTTAAAGACTGCTTGGCCTAATAAAATAGAAGATAATACATACATTTAAGCATAATTACCATGGTAGGACTAAACAGATCATACCCTAATAATTAATATGGATAAGCAATGCTTAGGACCGACCCCCGGTGTAACGATTTCAACTTCCCCCCTTCCCAAGTTCCCCCCCGGGAATCTGAAAACCTTTTTAACTTCCCTCTGGGGAAATTAAAAACGTTTTCAGATTCCTGGGGGGGAACTTAAAAACAGTTTTCAGATTCCTCCCCCTATTTTCAAATTCCCCCCTCCGGGAATTTAAAATTGTTTAAAAAAGTTTTAAAAAGTTGTTAATTTCAGACCTATAATATTCTTTTCTTAACCATCTTGGAGACTTTTTGTGTCATTTGTGGTTAAATATGTTTTATTGTACTAGTAATAATTTCCATTATTCTATTCTCTGTATATTATAATATTTGTCATGAAAAATAACAAAAAATAACAAAAAATATCAAAAATAAAGAGAATTCCCCAAAAATGGGGGGGAGGGAAAGTTAAAACGAGGGAGGGAATTTGAAAACGTTTTCAAATTCCCCTGGGAGGAATTTGAAAACATTTTCAAGTTCCCAGGGGGGAACTTGAATATGGGGGGAATTTGAAATCTTTACAGCGGGCCGTATTCAATTAACACCACTCGGGCACATTTAAAATAGAACACCGCAAGTGGAGTCGAAAAATACACGTGTCATGTGCAAAATGACCCGACCCAGTAACCCACATCTTGGCTGGGGTGGATTAAGCAGAGTAGTGCGGAGGAACATGTACTCTGGTCCCAGTGACATCATCAGACCATATATGGAAGATTTGTAGGGTGGGACCAGTGTAGTTTTTCAGTGTGCGCTACTCTGTGGCAGGACATCATCAAGGCCTTAAGCCCATAGGCATTAACCAATAGCTGTTGTCCACCCTGTTTGCTGCATAGCGAAGCTCGACGAGTGATTTCCATTTCTGTTTGATGGATTTTTATTATTCAACATGAGTATACAAATGGTGGCACCCATATAGGGCTATTTCTGTTTCCATTTGAATTCATGATCAACCTCTATGAGTGTGGGTATTGTTTATGTATATAGACCCCTTTCAATGTTTATAAACATTGTGTATGCGCGCGCAGCTTGGCTGCAGGACGAATGCACACTGCCATTGAGTTTGCTGGTACGCGCAGTGCAAAAGGTCAATTCTTTTTCTCAAAATTAATAGAAATGCAGAACCCTAACCGTATAAATGTACTATAATCTATTTGTTAAATATGTTTTCTATATGTGTTCCAAGTGATTTGTTTCTATGTGGTGTAGTTTTAGAGATATTTAACTTTTTCTGTATGAAGATTGCTCATGGCCATTGACAATGCATTGAGTTTGCCTGTACGCGCAGTGCAAAACGTCAGTTTTATTCAAAATTAATAGAAATGCAGAACTCTAATCGTATGAATTTTAAATAATCTATTTGTTAAATATGTTTTCTATATGTGTTCCAAGCTGTTTGTTTCTAGGTGGTGCGGTTCTAGAGATATTTAACTTTTTCTCTCTGAAGATTGCTCACTGCCATTGAGTTTGCAGTGTGACTGTGTCATCCTGCATCCAAACAATGCGTGCACTGACCTAGATACCTATGCTGACGTCATATGAAATAGGTCTATAAGTACACCTGTTAGTCCTTAGCCTGCCCTTGGGAGGGTCGGCATTATCATAGATAATAGAAAAGTAGCACCCTTGGTGGATTTAGTAATGACACTTTCACCATATCTAAGCTGCCTACGTGTTTTGTTGTTGACCTTCACTTTTGTTTATGCTCTCAATTATCAATATATATATATTGTATTTGATCATGGGTTTATTCCTCTGATTATGAATTAAACAAATATCAGTGCTAAAGAACTTTTGACAAATATAAAAAGTTACTGGACAGCAGAATGTGGAAAGTAAATAAGGGTTTTTACATTAATGCTAACTAGTAACACGTAGGTCTACAACTCTCATGAGAGGCAAATGCAACTTACAACCCCAAAATACATTAACTACATTGATGAATTCTTTTTGAAAGTTGAAATGTTGAGTAGTAGTGCGAAGTCATTCTATATTGGCTCCACTATTGTTCCAACTTAGATATTTCTATTAGTGATAATTGTCATTTGGTAAGACAATATTACACTTAATAGTTTAGTAATGTTGTGGCTCATCTGTAGTCCTGGTGTAGTTCGCTCCAGGGCTGGGAAGGATGAGTCTAATTCCTAGTTTATAGGTTGTGTGGACATGTTGTCCATTCTCTAGAAGTCCAGCTACCTAGGCCCCCCTTGGTCTACACAGGGGTCCTGGCTAACTGCACTTTATCACACGGGGCACTCATGTACCTAAGAGTCTTGTAGGCACGGCAGGCTCGTGCCTATAAGAGTACCTGGGGGAACCCCTGCCTCAGCCTGATTCAATACTGGGCCCTACCTAGTCTGCCACAGTAACAACTATAGACAACAAGAGTAAGCTTCAAGTGTTCGGAGTGCTATGGGTAGGCATGTAGGTTTTGTCACGTGTATTACACGTACTGTAAAAGTATGTCTGAACGCTTTGACTTCTGGTTAACGAATGCTTTATTCACTGTCCATGGGTCGAACCGCCGGCACCCACGCATCTACTACGTCATCTCATTAGCATATTCCTTTGTTCTCTCCACGTGCCTGGATACCATCTACGCATATATTACAAGGACTGATACGTAAAGCGTTATAATATGGTCGGTTAAAATACATGTACAATTCAGAAGAAAAGTAATGGTAGTCTAAAGGTTGTTGCCAGTGACTGATAGTGATACACACTATAACCAAAAGATATTAATGTAACCACACCTGCTTGGTTATTGCTGACAGCGTTCATATATAAAGCTATTTGATATGTCAGTGGTACACATCACCACCTGTGTCTGTTGTGTAAGTGACAGTAAACTCACTAAAGGAGTCAGTGTGTCAGTGGTACACATCACCACCCATGTCTGTTGTGTAAATGAGTGTAACCTCACTGAATGAGTCAGTGTGTCAGTGGTACACATCACCACCCATGTCTGTTGTGTAAGTGAGTGTAACCTCACTGAAGGAGTCAGTGTGACAGTGGTACACAACACCACCCATGTCTGTTGTGTAAGTGAGTGTAACCTCACTGAAGTAGTCAGTGTGTCAGTGGTACACATCACCACCCGTGCCTGTGGTGTTAGTGAGTGTAACCTCACTGAAGGAGTCAGTGTGTCAGTGGTACACACCACCACCTCTGTCTGTTGTGTAAGTGAGTGTAACCTCACTGAAGGAGTCAGTGTATCAGTGGTACACATCACCACCCGTGTCTGTTGTGTAAGTGAGTGTAACCTCACTGAAGGAGTCAGTGTATCAGTGGTACACATCACCACCCATGCCTGTTGTGTAAGTGAGTATAACCTCACTGAAGGAGTCAGTGTGTCAGTGGTACACATCACCACCCATGTCTGTTGTGTAAGTGAGTGTAACCTCGCTGAAGGAGTCAGCGTGTCAGTGGTACACATGACCACCCATGTCTATTGTGTAAGTGAGTGTAACCTCACTGAAGGAGTCAGTGTATCAGTGGTACACATCACCACCCGTGTCTGTTGTGTAAGTGAGTGTAACCTCACTGAAGGAGTCAGTGTATCAGTGGTACACATCACCACCCATGCCTGTTGTGTAAGTGAGTATAACCTCACTGAATGAGTCAGTGTGTCAGTGGTACACATCACCACCCATGCCTGTTGTGTAAGTGAGTGTAACCTCACTGAAGGAGTCAGTGTGTCAGTGGTACACATCACCACCCATGTATGTTGTGTAAGTGAGTGTAACCTCACTGAAGGTGAATGAGTCAGTGTGTCAGTGGTACACATCACCACCCATGTCTGTTGTGTAAGTGAGTGTAACCTCACTGAAGGAGTCAGTGTGTCAGTGGTACACATCACCACCCATGCCTGTTGTGTAAGTGAGTGTAACCTCACTGAAAGAGTAAGCGTGTCAGTGGTACACATGGCCACCCATGTCTGTTGTGTAAGTGAGTGTAACCTCACTGAAGGAGTCAGTGTATCAGTGGTAGTGGTACACATCACCACCTGTGTCTATTGTGTAAGTGAGTGTAACCTCACTGAAGGAGTCAGTGTGTCAGTGGTAGTGATACACATCACCACCCATGTCTGTTGTGTAAGTGAGTATAACCTCACTGAATGAGTCAGTGTGTCAGTAGTACACATCACCACCCGTGTCTGTTGTGTAAGTGAGTGTAACCTCACTGAAGGAGTCAGTGGTACACATCACCCCCTGTGTCTGTTGTGTAAGTGAGTGTAACCTCACTGAAGGAGTCAGTGTGTCAGTGGTACACATCACCACCCATGTCTGTTGTGTAAGTGAGTGTAACCTCACTGAAGGAGTCAGTATGTCAGTGGTACACATCACCACCCATGTCTGTTGTGTAAGTGAGTGTAACCTCACTGAAGGTGAATGAGTCAGTGTGTCAGTGGTACACATCACCACCCATGTCTGTTGTGTATGTGAGTGTAACCTCACTGAAGGAGTCAGTGTCTCAGTGGTACACATCACCACCCACATCTGTTGTGTAGGTGCGTGTTCCCAGACAGTGGTACACATTACATGTGTCTGCTGTGTAAGTGAGTGTAACCTGACTAGGATAATTCAGTGTCAATGATACACATTACATGTGTCTGCTGTGTAAGTGAGTGTAACCTGACTAGGATAACTCAGTGTATGTGCTACACATTACACTTGTCTGCTGTGTAAGTGAGTGTAACCTCACTAGGATAACGCAGTGTCACTGATACACATTACATGTGTCTGCTGTGTAAGTGAGTGTAACCTCACTAGGATAACGCAGTGTCACTGATACACATTACACTTGTCTGCTGTGTAAGTGAGTGTAACCTCACTAGGATAACGCTGTGTCAGTGGTACACATTACATGTGTCTGCTATGTAAGTGAGTGTAACCTGACTAGGATAATGCAGTGTCAGTGGTACACATTACATGTGTCTGCTGTATAAGTGAGTGTAACCTGACTAGGATAATGCAGTGTCAGTGGTACACATTACATGTGTCTGCTGTGTAAGTGAGTGTAACCTGACTAGGATAACTCAGTGTCAGTGGTACACATTACATGTGTCTGCTGTGTAAGTAAGTGTAACCTGACTAGGATAACGCAGTGTCAGTGGTACACATTACATGTGTCTGCTATGTAAGTGAGTGTAACCTGACTAGGATAATGCAGTGTCAGTGGTACACATTACATGTGTCTGCTGTATAAGTGAGTGTAACCTGACTAGGATAATGCAGTGTCAGTGGTACACATTACATGTGTCTGCTGTGTAAGTGAGTGTAACCTGACTAGGATAACTCAGTGTCAGTGGTACACATTACATGTGTCTGCTGTATAAGTGAGTGTAACCTGACTAGGATACCGCAGTGTCAGTGGTACACATTACATGTGTCTGCTGTATAAGTGAGTGTAACCTGACTAGGATAACACAGTGTCAGTGGTACACATTACATGTGTCTGCTGTGTAAGTAAGTGTAACCTGACTAGGATAACACAGTGTCAGTGGTAAACATTACATGTGTCTGCGGTGTAACTGAGTGTAACCTGACTAGGATAACGCAGCGTCAGTGGTGGGTATGTTTATGCTTTATCTACTAGTTTCAACTTACAGGGTTCATACAAATATTTTGCAAAAAGATTTGAGGACTTTTCAAGGACTTCTCAAGGATAGTTGACACTTTTTCAAAGAACATTTTGCCATACATAATTTGCATTCTATTTAAGAAAAGGAGTTTGCTTCTCACCAGCTGAAAATGGTTCAGGTCTCCATGAAGTGTTTATTACAGATCTTCCAGTTTGCTCAGTTTCAAATTAAGTTCCTTCTCTATTTCTGCTACTTCATCTGCTTTACTTTTTGCTGTAGATCAAAGTGAATTTGCTTGGACAAGATACTTGCGAGCCATTTTCTTCTCGGTTTCACCCTTTTGAAGGAGCCCACTGGCTGATACATAAAGGTTGTTGACGTCGGGGGCCATATGCATGACGCGGTGTTAGTGAGCCAAAACGGTGTTTGGCAGGAATCCCCCGTTTAGGGGCAAAAAGTCGCATGCAAGAGTCAGTGTTAGGGCTAACACCACGATGGTAAACTAAGGTACAGTAACACCATTCCATAGCAGGTTTAAGGGTGGTCTTAGGTACTGATTAGGCCCAAATCTATTCAATGCTATCATATTTAACAGAATAACATCCTCAAAAAGTGAAATTTGGTCAAATTAACCCCAAAATCGAAGCGATATTAATGCCACCGCCGAAATTTGGTCAAATTAAACCAAAAATCGACGCGATATTAACGATATTGTCAAATAGCAGTGCTCACCGTGAACAGGCTCAGCAATAACAAGGCTTGCTGGTGCCCGGTGTGCGGAGAAGGCAAGCTGGCCGAATCGGCAGTGATATTGGCAAATAGCGGTCCAGAAACAATTAAATTTGATCAAATTAAACCAGAAATTGAACAGATATTAACGCCGCCACCGAATTTTGGTCAAATTAAACCAATAATCGAAGCGATATTAATGCCGCCACCGTCGCCGAATCGGCTGCAATATTGGCAAATAGTGGTGCTCGCCGGGAACAGGCTCAGCAATAAGAAGGCTTGCTGGTGCCCGGCGGTGTTAGGTACCGATTAGGCCCAAATCTATTTAATGCTATCATATTTAACAGAATAACAAGTGAAATTTGGTCAAATTAAACCAAAAATCAAAGCGATATTAACGCCACCGCCAAATTGGCGGCGATATTGACAAATAGCGGTGCTCGCTGGGAACAGGCTCAGAGGGATTTCCCAAATCTATAAATAACTGCATGTTTAGCTAACACAAACCGTTTAGGTGCCTCTGCATATGGCGTGACATACTTCGCGATGGCGGTGATAGCTACCTGGTGTTACTGGCTAACACCAAACGACGCTAACACCGCGTCATGCATACGCCCCTGATTCAGTTCTCCTTTTCTTTCACTTTAGTTCTTCGATCTCCTCTAAATTAGACTTTCTCTTTGCCTGAGCCTGGATAGATATCTTCTCTCTTTCTTGCTCCAGATGAATCTCATACCTTTGTCGTGTCCCTTCAAGTTTTCTACTTCTAGTTCCTTGTTAACAGTGAAGTCCTTTTCAACAGCAGACTGACCATGTCAACTAACAAAAGCTTCACAACATTGAACAGGTTCTTGTAGGTGTTTCCTGTCATGTATTCAGAGAACAGAGTACCTATTCTGTCATTACTTGAGTCAAAATTAGCAAATCTGATGATACCAAACGCTGGAGTGTTGTCCAAGAACATGTACTCTTGCAACAAAGTGTCAGTCTTTCTCATCGACTCTATTGGAATTAACTAGCAATGTGAGAACCTTCTTGAACCTTGCAGATCAGCCTTCCTTGTTCTTTCTTGTTGGCATACTTCACCACCTTTTCTTCAATTCAAAACGACATACTTTTTTTTTTTTTTTTACCTCAAACAAGAATTCAAGGATATGTGCAAATATTCAAGCAATTTCTTTAAACAAATTCAAGGTCTTTTAAAGGAGAAAAGCTGATATTCAAAAATTCAAGGACTGTTTTTTTTTTGTGTTTCTTTTTGGTCCATTAGTTGTTTAAGCAGGGGAAATTTCAGTCATAGATGACTGGTTTTCCTCATTCCACTGCTGGTCGATAGAAAGCCTGAGCCTACACTTTTACCGACCCAAGGGATTTTTAACCTCCCACACCACATAGACATGGTATGAGAGCAACCGGCCTTTGATGACGCTGTAAGTTATACACAGCGGTGGAAATCAAAATTAGCTGGGGGCACGGGGAATCAAACTGCCAACCCTCAGATTAGGAGTCTGACCTAGAAAAAAGTCAGACACTCTAACCACTCCGCCACAGAGAACGCCACATAGGAATTTTCAAGGCCCATTCCAACCATACCTAGAGTGCACCAACATATGCGATTCAGTTATTCCATGCAGCAGTCTCTTTGTCGTTGGGTGTTGCCAGTATAAGCCAAAGCTGATGGGCGCATTCAGGTTAGCATAGCCGCACGGGGAAAACCACCAGCCGCTGTTGTTTGTAGGGCTGCACTCCTCAGGAGCCGCAGAATCCAACTCTAAATAAGTGCTGAAATTCATTTGGTTGTCGCTCATCATTGCATTCCCTGGAAGAAGAGAGCCAGTCAGTCATGGTGTCAACTTGATTACATATGTTACACTGACAGTGACAGTCTGGGGGATGTATGGGTTTAAAATCCTATTCAGATAAACTGGTGCCAGGGTCCAGTCGCAGGTGGCGGCGCAGTGGCAAAAGTTGGAACTAGGAATTTATAGCAGAGTATATCATTATTGGTTTGTTTGTTATTGTTTTACGTCCTAGCAACATCTAAGGTCATATCAGGATGGGTACCCACTTGTGACATTGCGCACTCATGGCGACTTTATAGTGCTGTCCAACTGGGAAACCAGGCCGTCGGCACCATGACCTGGTATCCCACTCAGTCACATTATCCTGATACTGAGCACACCAGTCCTTGCCCTGTCCTAATAATGCCAAGCGTCTGGCTAGGAAGCGACAAGTATCAATTTTTACGTCATTGGTTTGACTCGACCAGGGTTCGAACCCACGACAGCACGGGAGACAGACGCTCTAACTCATTCATCCATCCCATCTGGCCAGTATATTATTAGGTTATGTTTAGGTGAGATAGTGTTAGAGGACATGTAGATTAATAGTGTCCATGCTTATATTTCCATCGCTTTCCTTATACTATTATAGAGCACACCATGGATAATTACACATTTTGCACTATGACGGTCAATGGTGACATTTCTTTTCTTTTAAGCCGCCAGATATAGGACATCAAGACTGCAGCTGTACTCTGACAAATGCTCTCCAAGCACACCTTTTCAGTTTATGAAACTGAATATGTGGAGGAAGCGTGCTGAGGTCAGTTCCCATGATGGCTAGCGTGCAAGTGCAACCTAGAGCGATTCCCTAGTCTGCATGGAACGCCTCTAGGTCATGTGATGAGGGGATCCTACCTACATCATTCATAGTCATACATTACAAATGTCAGCACTCTCGTGTGTTGGAGAGTATTTGTTGGAGTACAGCTCCAGTCTCTGTGGACCAGACGGGATGGCCGAATGAGTTAGAGCATCCTTCTCCCGTGCTGGTAAATCGTGGGTTCGAACCCTGGTTGAGTCAAACAAATGACATAAAAATTGATACTTGTCGCTTCCTAGCCTGGCGCTCAGCATTATTAGGATAGGACAAGGACTGGTTGGCTCAGTGTCAGGATAATGTGACTGAATGGGATATCGGGTCATGGTGCCAGCGGCCTGGTTTCCCAGTGGGGCAGCACTATAAAGTCACCATGGGTGCGCATTGTTACAAGTCGGTACCTGTCCTGATATGACCTTAGACGTTGCGAGGACATAAAAACAACAAACAAACCAGTCTCTGTAGTCTATACCGGGCGACTTTAATGTGTGTCAACAATGGGATGTCAACACAACTAAAATGTATGGGTCATCCATGTTGGAAAATACATTAATTCATGGGTGTATGTATCGTAATTTGTATCATTACAAATTTAAGTTGTATAGTCTGATGGTTTTCAGTTTCTGTCATTTTCTTAGATAAATATATTAGGTTGATCGCTATAATCTACCTTAGTTTAGTTTGAAGTAACTTTTATTTTGAATGGCAAACTTTTGAAGTAGTTGAAGTGCAACCAGGCCAAATTGATTGTGGCAAGCACGCCAACACTCTGACACCATAGGCTTCTACAGTAACAAGTTCTATTAAATTGAGTCAGTATTCCCTTTTATGTGGCAATAAATGTTTACGAAGTGCACCAGTATCTAAGTAAGATATGTAGAATCAAATCTAGATAATTATTTTGGTTTTGAAATTTTGATGTTTTCATCGGGCTATGCAGCTTTAAATATACTGAGGGTGTTGGTTCTGAGGAGAATTAAAAACATGTGGGTTTTGGAAGGAACAAATAGCTGCCTCCCACCAAATCCCTATGCAGTATAACTCAGTTAAACCAAACTTGAATGGACCCTAGAAATTTGTTTGGATTAACCAATTATTGGTTTAACAGAGCTTTGGCTTTGACTTTGACTTTAACCCCCCCCCCCCATATACACTACTGCCCTCCCCCCCCCCCCCTGCCCCCCCCCCCCCCCCACACACACACTTTCCCAGTCCTCCTCGGCACTATACTGCCCCCACACACTCACTTCCCTCGTCCGGCTCGCCACCCTACTCCCCCCCCCCCTCCCGCCACACACCCCCACACATACTATTGCTAACACTTATCCAAACAAGCGTGGTGTAAGAGGCGGTGGGGTCTCAGATGACCAGATGACCTTATAACCACATGAAAGTTTGGTTCAACTGTACCGGAAGTGGCCTGGGACTGACAATTTTGTTTGGATTAACCAATAATTTGGATTAACCAACTTTGGTTTAACCAACTCTTTTATATGATAAATGATAGTATTTTGCTGGGCCGCTGAAAAGAAGTTTGGATTAAACCGATCGTTTGGTTTAACCGAGCTTGGTTTAACAGGGTTATACTGTAATACTTTCTGGAATAACGGTAAGTCTCTTCTTTAAACTCTTTTTTTTCTTCTCCAAATGCATGTAAACATGTTGAGTACTTATGCTTACGTAATAAAATTCTCGTATATGGGTCATTCTCTCACAATGGGCACTAAAGTTTGACATGGAAACCAAAAGTGAAAACCTTCCAAATGATAGCAAAAACCTTCCAAATAATAGCAGAATTCACGTTCCTATGAAGGTTTGTATGTTGTGCATGTTGCGCATGTTAAAGTTGAAAAAAATATATTTCACTTTTTGATTTGTAACGCGGCAGCCAAATATGTGGTGCACAGTTTAAGAGAATAACCCATATGTGCATGAAATATCAAATTTTCAAAACCAATACAATTATCTCAATTTTATTTGACATATCTAACTTAGATACTGATGCACTTATTAAGCATTTGTTTCTGCATAGAAGGCAATACTGAGTCAATTTAACAGAACCTGTTACTGCAGAAGTCTATAGTGTCAGAGTTTTGGCAAGCTTGCCAAAACTAATTTTCCATGTTTGCACCCAAAATATCTCAAAGGTTTACCATTTAAAATAAAAGTAACTTTGAACTAATGTAAAGTAGATACTAGTGATCAATCTAATATATTTATCTCAGAAAAAATACAGAAATTCAAAACCATCAGACTATGCAACTTTTTGATTTATAATGCGGCAACCAACCAAATATGTGGTGCACAGTTTTAGAGAATAGCCCATATGTGCATGACCTGGTTGGCAAAAGTAATCAGCAAACACTACCCATAGCAGTAGTGCCTGGGTTACTTAAAGTTGCATAATCCGATGGTGTTGAGTTTCTTCATTTTCTGAGGTAAATTATATTAGGCTTATCATTTATTCATCATAGTGTAGTGGTCTGCACTGACCTCTCAGGCAAGTAACCACATAGACAGGTAGGCGTGGGGAGTGTATTGATATCAGGGAGCCTAGGTGGTGTAATGGTTAGCACACTGGCCCGGAATGCAAAGAGATGTGGGTTCGAGTCCCGCTCTAGGCACAGTATTTCCCATTTTCATCACCCCCACGACACTGGTTGCCGTGATCAGGATCCTGTACAAGCTTTGCGCTGTATGGTTGTTGAACCTACCCTGTGTATGTATGTGTTAGTGCATTGCCTGTATGTATGTAATTGTAAGCATTACAAGACTTACAATTCCAGGGGGACGAGTGTAGTGGTCTGCACTGACCTCTCAGGCAAGTAACCACATAGACAGGTAGGCGTGGGGAGTGTGTTGATATCAGGGAGCCTAGGTGGTGTAATGGTTAGCACACTGGCCCGGAATGCAAAGAGATGTGGGTTCGAGTCCCGCTCTAGGCACAGTATTTCCCATTTTCATCGCCCCCACGACAATAGTCTACCTTACTTTAGTTTGAAGTAACTTTGATCTGAAATGGCTAACTTTTTCAGATATTTGAAATGCAAATGTAGCAAATTAATTTTGCCAAGCATGCCAAAACCTAACACCAGAGGCTTCTGCAGTAACAGGTTCTATTAAATTGGTTCTATGTGGTGACAAATATTTGATAAGTGCACCAGGATCTAACTTAAGCCCTGTTCACACACGGGCGTTAATTCGCCTCAACTACTTCGCCTTATCTAAGTCGACTCACATTGGCAGTGGGGACGTGACGCTGAGGCGAACTCGGGCTGAGTCGACTCATCTAGTTCGCCCCAAGTACACCGCGTCGCGAGGTAGTTTATATGAAGCGAACTCGCTTAAGTTGGCCCATCTTGCGTGTGTGGACGCTAGCGGTTTACTTTAGGCGGCTTAAGCACGTCACATGCATACGCAGTCGAGCGCTGAGTTTGTTGATTTTCCGGTCGATCAAAAGCGCATATTATATAATTTGGTCTATGAAAGAGCTAGCTGTGCACAGATATTTTTTTCATCATTTTTTTTAGGTTTTCACTGCCCAGCAGAAGTTTTGACCGTTCCAAAACAATACGATTCAGTCGATTCAGATCTAGGTCAAACCCACACACTCTCGTGATGACGTCGACTAACCGAAACTGGTGCCGGTTTGGATGGTCGCGCTCATGCGCAGATATCGACTTGCGCCTTAAACCGCCCCATGTACTGCATGTGTGTACTCGACACACTTTCACACCTAGTTTGACTCATCTGGTTCGCCTTATCTAGTTCGGCCTAAAGTTGTCTGTGTGAACGGGGCTTTAGATATGTAGAATAAAATGTAGATCACTATCTTGGTTTTGAAAATTTGATGTTTTCATCGGACTATGTAGCTTTAATTAGAATTATGTTGGTTTTATTTATTTGTTTGCAAATAATAAAGCAACAGGCTCGAGTCTGTTGCTGTATTATTTATTTAATCACGATGGTTTGGAAGCATGGGACCATGGAACATACAATGACAAGAACACAGACTTTTTGCCTTTACTGAGAATATGGCCTTTCGCGCCGACATAAAAAAACTTCTGTTAAAAACAAGGTTTTCTCAATCCGGCGTAGCAGGAAATCGCAAACCCTGTAAATTGCAAATCCCCACTTGTGATTTCCTAGGAAATCGCAAACCTCCATACCATATATGGGGATGGGGGGGTTTGCGATTTCCTAGGAAATCACATATATCCCTGGACATCACAAACCCCCCATGTTTGGAAGTCTTAAAGCACAAGTCACAAGATGGATTAATTGATTATTTTTATTTCATGCCTGTCACAGCAAAGGCTATATTCACTGTGATCACTCACAAGAAGGATAGGGGAACAGGTCAATATTTGTCAAAGATACTAGACTATACCATTAAGAAAAGCCAGTACAACTATCTGTATCATTATCCTACATGATGCTGAAGTGAATAAAGGCCACGCAACCAGGCTACTGTTTTCAGCGCATGCACAGTCGGAATTACAAACTGGACTATTGCAAAGATGTTTTCATTAGGATTAATCCATCTTGATCCTCCTTGAATCTATTTTATTCCCCCAGAGCTGCTAGAAATTCAAAATAAAACATATAGCTGCCATGCTTGGGGTGATAAACGCTACAAATCATGGGGGGTTTGCGATCTCCAGGGGGAGTTTGTGATTTCCTAGGAAATCACAAACCTCGGGGTGTGCAATTTCCAGGGGTTTGCGATTTCCTGCGATACCGTTCTTTTTGTTCTCACTCTGAGATTCACCCCTTAGCCTACCACACCAGAAGCAAGTGCCTTATCTATTAAAGGTGCATACTCCGCTAAGCAGGATTTGATCTTACATATATCCAACTCAGATACTGATGCACTTATTAAGGTTGCATAGTCTGATGGTTTTGAGTTTCTGTCATCTTTCTGAGATAAACATAATAAACTGATCGTTATGATCTACCTTACTTTAGTTTAAAATAACTTTTATTTTAAAAGGCTACTTTTTTTCTTCTTTAAAAAAAATGAAGATATTTGAGGTGGAAACATGTCAAATTAGTTTTGGCAAGCACACCAAAACTCTGATGCCATTGGCTTTAGCAATAACATGGTTTTTATTCAATTGCCTCAGTATTTCCTTCTATGTGGCAACACATGTTTAATAAGTGCATCTGTATCTAACGTAGATGGATCACTCTCCTGAAAACTGGTCAGCATGGGATGGGATTTTAAAACATCAATAAAAAAACTTTTGACTTTTTTTTTTCCTTATACTTTTCATATTCATGTTCTGATTTGATGTAAGAAACAAGGGAAATAAAATAAACTGTGTACAAATTTGGTCCTTTTAGCTATGAAATGTTTTTGTACCAAAAATACCCATTTTACAGTCAGCCATTTGTAACATGACATATGGGACATGGTTGGATCCTTACTAACATCTTGTATTGCATGGATATATCAAACAAAACAGTTCCCAATTGAAAAAGGAAGTATTTATTAACATGTATGCATGCTTAAATTAAAAAAGAAATTATTTGATGTCTTCAAAAATGACATTACAAATTTCCGTCACAGATGTAACAAGTGGTGTCTGGATGCCACACAAATATTGTACACTAATTATTCAGTGAATAAAGCATGGCTGGGAATTACTTTTTTTTATGAATATAAGCGCTACATATTTCTGTATATTATGCCATGATTAATATGCTTCTAAGTATGAAATTATTTAATTCTGCTTAGATTTTTATTAAGCAGATTGTATGGTGTCCTAAACATGTGTTACATCTGAGCAACACATGTTATACTGCCATAAGCCATAGCTTAATCATGAACTACACCTTTAATTGTTAACTCATCAATTTATATTTTTAATAGATGTAAAGTGGAGATTTCCAGCTTTCATTTGCAACCAACATTTAAAAAAAAATTAAATATTAGATTTTAACTCTCCATGTGACACTTCTGGCCAGTTTTCAGGAGAGTGACCCAGATATGTAGAATCAATTCTAGATGATTGGTTTGGTTTTGACAAGTTGATGCTTCATCGGACTGTGCAGCTTTAAGCATGTTGCTGCATAGAAGGGAATACTGAGTTAATTCAATAGAACCCATTGCTGCTAAAACCCATGGTGTCAGCAATTTTACGTGTTTACCAAATTTATTTTGCATGTTCCGCTGTGTATAACATCCAGCGTCATCAAAGGCCAGTTGCTCTCATACCATGTCTATGTGGTGTGGGAGGTTAAAAATCCCTTGGGTTGGCTCGGGCTTTCTATCGACAAACTGTCTAATGGTGAAAACAAGTCTATTCAGACTTATCCATGATAGGCAAGAAATCTTCATGAAAAAATATCTCCAAAGTTAGCCATTTAAAATGTAAAAGTCACTTCAAACTAGAGCAAAGTAGATTATAACGATGCATAGTGGCAGAAACTCAAAACCATCGGACTATGCAACTTTAAGCAAAAGGTCAAAAGGTCAAAGGGTCGGCTGGAGAATGGGACGCTCACCTGCACTTCCCCCCACATAATTGGCAATAGTTAGTTGGTAGAGTTCTGTTTTCGACGCCACACTGAAATCGTCATAGTTGATACTTATGACCTTGGAGTTGTCGATCTTGAGCAGGATGAGCAATGATTGTGACCTTTCATATGTAAGGCGATGGATGTTCTCATTACCGAGCCAGTAGTTGTTATTGACACCGCCAAATCCGATCTGGTACGCTTTGATAGTCCGGTTAAAATTGAACGTTAAATCAACCCGCCTCTGAATGACCTGCAAGTTTTGGTAAAACATTAAAAAAAATTTGTCAGCGCTGAGGCACTGGTCTTCCGGCCGTTTACATTACATTGTAGATAGGTAGATCAGTGGGTACTTAGGTAGGGCATATTAGTAGATTAAGGAGGTTAGTGGGTTAGTGGGTTCGTGGGTTAGCGGTAGTAAGTTTAATATTGTGGGCTAAAGTGGTGGGTTGCTGCATAGACTGTGCTGTTGTTATGGGTGCGGTGTATGTGAGCGGGGTTGGGCGTGGTGGTGGCGGTGGTGGTGGTGGGGGGGAGGGATTGGATCCATCTCTCACAAGTCCTTATGGCCCTGTCACACTACGACGTAACGACGTCGACGTAGGGATAACGTGAAGAACGTTGAACTTCTCGGCGTAGTATGCAAATTTGGGCACAAGTTGAACATGGATGCAGCGTAGTGGACGAGAGCGTAACGTCGGTAAAGCAGAGTGATACCGTCATTCAACGAGAGAGGTCAACGTAATGACGCTCACGGAACATTATGAACGTTATGCCATCGCCAGAAGAACATTACGTGACGTTAGCTATGTCATGAGACGTTGAACGTACGTTGAATGCACGTTCTCCTGACTTTCCCATTACGCCGCATGGACGTTTCCACCGGTTTTAATGTGGGTCAACGAGTGGAATGTAGTGAGGAACGTTTGCCTAATGTCCGTTTAACGTCATTGACGTTCGCTGAACGTGAACAGAACGTACGGCGAATGTAAACCCTTACGTTCGACCTACGTCAAAACTTTTGAACATGTCCAAAACATCGACGTAACTCGACATAACACGACGTAATGTGACGTAGCTCGACGTCAGTCTAACGTCATTATGACGTCATCATAACGTAATCCAACGTAATGACGAAATATCACCACGTTAGGCTCACGTTCGCTCATTACGTCGTAGTGTGACAGGGAGGGGTATTACACTCAATCTGGTCTGTTCTGGCACCAGATAATAGAGAGGGTGATTAGTTGCCTGTGTAGCAGGGGTGGATAATTGAGTCGGGGGGCGGGGGTGGGGGGGGGGGCTAAGGACGAGGAGGGAGGAGGCAGTGGGGGGGGGGGGGGCAAGGTCCTCGCAACATCTAAGGTCACTACATCACGATGGGCACCGACTTTTGGCCGAACGCACTCATTGCATCCTCACTTGGATAGGATGGGTATTCGAGGACGATTACTCATTTCCATACAAAGCTTTCTACCCCACAGGCATTCTCGTGTTTGCATAAAAACCTACATGAACAGAAAGGAAGTGGAGTCCACCTTGGCAGTATACTGTCTGTAACCCTTTTCAGGGTAAAGTTAATAGCATTGATCACTCCAACGGCTGGAAAACCAGTGCCCCGGCGCTGACAAAATATGTATTCAGATGAATAAAATATTTACCAAAAAAAAAGAAATTGTAACAGTGTAAATGTTGTCAAGGGAGGGTTCTTCTGAAGTATTTATGTGGACGATTTCACAATTTATTACAATGGTATTAATATGAATGTCAGTGAGAGACAGTTACAACTTTGCATAAATGGGGTGAACTCATAATCAGTCACGAATCGCTTTAAATTTTCCTAAACGAAAACCATCGGCATGCATTTCTGCCAGTTTCGCAGGATGAATATGGACCCAGAGCTGACCATGAACAGACATCCTATCAAAGTTGTTAAAGCTGCATAGTGCGATGAAATATAAAATTTTCAAAACCAAAACAATTATCTCGATTTGATTTGACATATCTAACTTAGATACTGATGCACTTATTAAGCACGTGTTTCTGTATAGAAGGCAATACTGAGTCAATTTAACGGAACCTGTTACTTCATAAGTCTATGGTGTCAGAGTTTTGGCAAGCATGCCACAACTAATTTTCCATGTTTGCACTCAAAATATCTCAAAAGTTTACCATTTAAAATAAAAGTAACTTTGAATTAATGTACAGTACCAAAATACCAAAATTCAAAACCATCGGGCTATGCAACTTTAATATACTTTCTAAATCATGTAGAAACTTTGTGTAAATAGCTGTATACCTGCCACTCTAACGGCTGGAAAACCAGTGCTATGGCACTGACAACAGATATATATGAATCAAATTAATTTACCCCCTAAAAATGTGCTAGAATTTGCTACAATTGCTTACCGTCCAGCCCCCTCCCTGAATGAGGTGGTTGCACCTTACATGAAAGGGTTTGCCCTTGTCAGGCGATATTTGGATAGTATCGGCCAAATGTCTATGGTGTTGTGCATTTTCACAATCCGTAGCGATCTCTGGCAAGACAAACAGACAGAAAGTGTTAAAGATAGATTTTCAGATTTCCCAGATCCCTGTAGGAAACTTGTTAATTATCATTCTTGCTGTTTATATATATTATCTGATTTGCTACAGACTTATTAAAGTTGCATAGTCCAATGAAAACATCAAATTTTCAAAACCAAAACACTTATCTGGATTTGTTCTACATATTCAACTTAGATATTGGTGCACTTATTAAGCATTTGTTGCTGCATAGAAGGGCATAATAAGTCAATTAATAGAAACCATTACTACTGAAGTCTATGGTGTCAGAGATTTGGCGTGCTTGCCAAAATTATTTTGGCATCTTTTGATGTCAAATATCTCCAAACTTAGCCATTTAAAATTAAAGTTACTTAAAATTAAAGTAAAGTAGATTATAACGATTAGTATAGCAAAAACTCGCGGTTGATGTATGGAACTCCCAACATCTCCCGACCAGCCACTGCAGGGACAAATAGTTTTGCGCCTGTCTTGACATGTTCTTGCCGGTGTGAAACCTCTATTTGCTCCCCGAGAGAGTGCCGCTGGTAACTTGCAAAAGCCAGCAGCACTTCAACACTTTTGCAGGCAGCTTTCATGAAATGTAATACTCGAACGGATGGGGCTGCCCTCTATGGAAGATCTTCTGATCAAAAAGAATCTCCGGTGGACTGGACACCTCATGAGGATGTCATCAGACAGGCTACCAAAGCAGATCCTTTATTCTCAACTGTCTTCTGGCTACAGAAAGAGAGGGCGCCCCCGTCTCCGGTTCAGGATACCATCAAGAGAAACCTGAAGCTGAGAGACATTAAGACCGACTCATGGACACAACTCTCACAGCAGAGAGCTAAATGGAGAGCGGCAGTCAAGTAATGAAAGCAGTCTTTGTCGCATCGCGACCGACAGCATGATGATGATGATGATAGCAACAACTCAAAAGCATCAGACTATGCAGCTTTAACCACTTCCTCATGGCACCCACACGGCACAAACACTGCTTATCATTAATATCATGTAGGGAAGCCAGCCTTCCTCGATGGCGCACGCGTCATCAGCATGCACCACTGAGCCAGTCTCAAAGCCAACCTCACACGGGGTTATGGTTATATTTTCTGAATAAATATAAATGTTCAATTCCCTCTTTGTCTCCTTCGTCCGAGAGATGCGAATTAAAGTTGCATAGTCCGATGGTTTAGAATTTCTGTATTTTTTCTGAGCTAAATATATTATTCAAAATTACTTTTATTTTAAATGGTAAACTTTTGAGATATTTTCAGTGCAGACATGGAAAATTAGTTTTGGCAAGCTTGCCAAAACTCTGGCACCATAGACTTCTGCAGTAACCGGTTCTTTTAAATTGACTCAGTATTGCCTTATACGCAGAAACAAATGCTTAATAAGTGCATCAGTATCTAAGTTAGATATGTCAAATCAAATCTAGATAATTGGTTTGTTTTGAAAATTTTATATTTCATCGGATTATGCAGCTTTAAAGTGGCATAGTCCGATGAAAACATCAAATTTTCAAAACCAAAACAATTATCTAACTTTGATTCTACATATCTGATTTAGATAGTGGTGCATTCATTACACATTTGTCATCACATTGAAGGGAATACTGAGGCAATGTAATAGAACATGTTACTGCAGAATCCTATGGTGTCAGTGTTTTGGCGTGTTTGCCAAAATTAATTTGGCATGTTTGTACTTCAAATATCTCAAAAGTTAACCATTTAAAATCAAAGTTTTTATTGCCACATAGAAGGGAACACTGAGTCGATTTATTAGAACCTGTTACTGCAGAAGACTATGGTATCAGAGTTTTGGTGTGCTTGCCAAAATTATTTTCACATGGTTGAATTTCAAATATCTCAAAAGGTAGCCATTTCAATTAAAAGTTACTTCAAACTAAAGTAAGGTAGATTATAATGATCAATTTAATATAGGGGCCTACTTATCTCAGAAAAATGTCAGAAACTCAAAACCATCGGACTATGCAACTTTAAGTAACCAGCGTTCAAAATAAGAGGTTGTCCACTTGTCTGGGACAAGTGAAAATTCAGATGGACAAGTGAAAATCACATCACACCTGTCCAGTGTACAAATGACACATTCTGCTATTTCTATCACTGCAATATATATATATATATATATATATATATATAATTTATATATATATATATATATATATATATATATATTTAAAATAAATAGTTTTGTTTGTTGTTGTTTTACATCCTAGCAACATCTAAGGTCATATCCGAACGGGTCAGTGCGCAATCATGGTGACTTTATAGTGCTGCCCCACTGGGAAACCAGGCTGCCAGCACCATGACCTGATATCCCACTCAGTCACATTATCCTGACACTGAGCCAACCAGTCCTTGTCCTATCCTAATAATGCCGATCTCCAGGCTAGGAGGCGACAAGTATCAATTTTTAAGTCATCGGTTTGACTCGACCAGGATTCGAACCCACAAAATCATGGGTTCGGAGCTCCCAATCTCCCAAAACATGAGACGGACGCTGTACTCATTCGGCCACACCGTCTGGTATATATATATATAGTATAGTTATACAAATCTTACCTTGGTATAGATGATGGATAACTGTTGTTTTCCCGAGGTATAAGCCTCGGATAGACATGGGCTAGGGAGAAGGAAGCACATCCGGGTCCAGCAATCTTTACCTACTTATTCAGGATAAAAATGATCTTAATACAATGGATACTGTAATGTTTTCTTGGCACAAGCAAATGGAATAGACGTGGTAGGGTGTGGTGGGCGGGCCCTAGCCCACGCCTATCCGAGGCTTATATCTCGGGAAAACAACAGTTATCCATCATCTATACCAAGGTAAGATTCGTATAACTATACTATTTTACCTCGGTACTAAGCCTCTGGCTAGCCTCAGGCTAAGGAGACTTTTAGATAACTTCATTTTAATCCTTCATTCTTCTAATTCAAAAAGGCACATTAATGTACATTTTTCTCACGTGTCATACAGTATTCATTATTAATACTTTTAACTGTTCTCACCTGTCTTGTTAATGGGTGAGTAAGCGACTTTTCTAGTCGTTTGTTGTAATGTTTTGCAAACGATCTAGCAGTCTTCCAGCCTGCGTGTGACAAGATTCTCTTCACTGAGATCCATAGCAGTCGTGCTTTGGAGACCATGGCTCCTCGTGTCGAATGGGAAGCGTAGCGTCCTGTATCCACTCCTGCCGCCTTGAGGACTCTGATGGTTCATCTTGCGAGAGTGTCTCTTGAAATGCCTTTGTGTGGCTTAATAAAGCTCACCAAAAGCTGTCTTGAATTTCTTAATTCCTTTGTCTTGGATATATAAGCCCTAATGCCTGAAACTACACACAAATTTGGATCTTCCGAGAAACTGGTAACATTCACCGTGAACAAAGGATCCCCTGTGCGGTTTGACTTCAACAACTGTGTCAAATCAAACATAGCCTCCTTTCTATCTATCTCGAGTCCATCCAGAGAAAACGCCACAATAGTTTCTCCTCTCTGTCCTGTAACTAGCAGTAATAGTACTGCCACCTTAAATCCTAGCTGGTTAACATCTAAATGATTGTTACTAGGCCATCGTTTAAATAAATTAAATACCACAGAAACATCCCAAAAGCGACTATTTTTGGGCTTTGGAGGATTCCTTTAATACACTGACCTTAAGAACCAGTGGATAACATGGTGCTTTCCAACTGTTTGGCCCTCTACCCTTGGTAGGACAATTGATAATGCACATCTAGCTGCATTAATAGCCCCATGACCTAATCCTTCATCTTCTAACATCCTTAAGAATCTAGCTACTTGGGCTATTGTAGGGTTTAAAGGTTTAACCTTTTTGATTAAGTAATGAACCCCCCATTTTCTTAAATAGCTAGCATATAGTTTTACTGTTCCCTTTCACCATGCATGGGAGACCAGTTTTTGTTGGGTAATCTTATCGAGGCCAAACTGTTCTAAATGTATATTTAGAAAAGGAATGCCAGGAGAGGTGTTGTTGACACATCTTCGTGAATGGTCAGCAGACCTTGATGCGCCAGATTTCCAGGAGATCTTGGGAATCGGAGGCAGTCTTTGGCCCTCAATGTTACTGCTGCCAGCCATGGCTGTGTGTCCCAATTGGGCACTATCAGAATTGTGCCTGTTCAATCCATTCTGATCTTCCTGGCCACTCGGCTGATAATGTTGAATGGTGGGAAAATATAATAAAATTTATTTCCCCAAATCAAGGAAAATGCATCCACTCACCAAGCATTAGGCTCTGGATGCCAAGAAACATATTTAGGTAACTCACAGTTGTTCCTAGACACAAATAAGTCTACCTCGGGTCGACCCCATCTTTGATAGATCTGTTCAAAAATGTAATTATTCAATGACCATTCTAAGTGATCATGGACATGTTGACTCTTGCTATCTGCCAAAGTATTTTGACTACCTGGGATATGTGCTACTGTTGGCCAAACATCATGGTCTTGCGCCCAATTCCAAATTAGTCTGGCTATTTTGTATTGTCTGTGAGAATTCTGACATGAAATTTTGGTATGCGGATTAGACTACATAATCCCAAATAAACCGCTCTCAATTCTAAGACATTAATATGGTCAGAAATTGCGTCATCAAGCCATCTGCCTCCTGTAGGCACATCGTCACAATGGGCATCCCAACCCTGTAAAGACGCATCTGTGGTCACTACCGTGTTGGGTTCACCCATACGTATCGGATTTGGAGAAGTGTTTACATGTTTAAACCTCCACTCAATATCATGTAAACCTTCTTCCGAAATAAACATTTTTCATTCAAAATTGCCTTTAGTGCGTGCTAATGCTTAATTCTTATCTATCTCTAGCGACTTAATGCGCGCTTTCCCGTATAGAATAGCAGGGGCATAGGCAATCATAATGCCGATAAGCACCGCGACCTGCCTTATCTTTGGCCTGCTTAAATTTACTAAATGGGTCGCCGTGTCTAAAAACTTCTCTAGTTTCTGTTCTGTCAACCACACAGTCATCTGTTTAGTGTTTAATAGGAAGCCTAAATATTTTAGTTCAGTAGTTGGTTGAAAAACCGACTTCTCCTCATGGATATAAAATCCCAGTTTAGTGAACAGTTCACCCAGGTCGTTAACTGCATTTGTGCATTCCCGACTTGACTGTACCATAATAAATGAATCATAAATGTATGGAAGCATAACATGTCCTTTTCTCGCCATAAGTGAAAAAATTGGTTTCAGTAGTCTGCTGAACAAACGAGGGGCACAAGCCAATCTATTAGGCATACAGGTGAACTCAAAGAGCTGATCATTCCAAAGAAATCTCAGATATTTCCGGTCTGCCTTGTAAATCGGGATCATGTAGTATGCATCCCGTAGATCAACACTAGCGAGCCAAGATCCTTGTGCAACCAAGTCTCTTGCCGTTTTCAAAGAAAACATTTAAAAATGTTTATATTCCACCATCTTGTTTAATTTAGTTAAATCTAAAATCATCTGAACATCACCGTTAGGTTTCGGGCGGAAACAAATATTTTAAATAAATTCCCCGGTTGTATGGGCAACTTGTTCAATAATACCCTTGTCCCAAAATTGTACCACCTGGTTAGCCAGTGCCTCTCTTTCTGTGAAATGAATACGATAAGGGAAAGGTATAGACTCCTGTACTGGTATCTTGATAAAGGGAATACACACACCTTGAACAATATTTAAGATATTCACATCATCAGTAATCATTTCCCATTCATCTAAGCAATTTTTAATGTTCCCAGCCTCAAAACTGCTTACTGTTGTTTGTGTTGCTTCCGATGCCACTGGTGGTAGCGCAGCTTTTGAGGTTTCCGTAGCCACCTCTACTTATTCTACCTCACCTTCCCACCGATCTGGGCGTACAGACCCGATGGTTGCATGTCCGAGTCTGACTCTGTTTAGGAAGAGTCGGAAGATGAATCAGAGAACGAATCCTTCTTTTTCTTCTTCGTCTTCTTTTTGCTTTTCTTGGGCCTCTTAACTCCTTTTCGCGCCTTTGTAAACTCGTCTCCTGATGAGCTCACCGCTTTCTTTGCCTTCTTTTTCTTCCGTCTTGCTACCACAATGGTAGATACAAGATTCACCCCGTACTGCTGCACTAGGGGTGCAAACCAATCCTATGTAAAAGCTGTCGAAAGTGCGGGTCAAAGAATTGAGAGCCTAATTTCACAATCTAAGAAGCAACATTTATTCTTTACATATGTATTATTGAGAGCCCGCTACCTTTGAGTTGAAAAATATAATATAATATCTAGTTTAATGCAATTTAAAAGTGAAATCGACGGCGTTCTGCGGCCGCCATCTTGTCTTTTTGCATTCTCTCCCATTTCACCAACTCTGTGCCTACATGGGTAGCCATTTGATACTGGAGCCACAGTTTCTAGGTGATGTTCCATACTAACGCTATTTTCGCCCATATTTATATAAGGCTGATCTTCACCCGTGTACTACAAGTACCGGGTGAATCTTTTACCTACCACAATGGTAGCTTCTGGGGCTGAGTCAGTCTCATCTTCAAAGACATCCTCCCAGTCCGAATCGCCGTAAGGCAGATTTGGCCTCTTCTTACCTCGAGGCTGAGCTTGGAAATGTTGGAGCTTGTGTTCCATCATCACTCATCCGTGCTTCCCAGACCGAAGGCATTAAATTGAGCCCCTCCAGCTCGCTCTCCCGGTCCGGGTCGTATGGTATCAAAGCCCCGGGCTGAGGTGACGGCAGAGCCGTCAACACCGGGGACGAATCGTAATCCTCCATCGGGCGGCCTTCTGCGGCCGCTGGAGCTGCCGTCTTAATCAGCTTCGTAGCCACCGGAAGCCTGTAACAATCGAAAGAAAAGTTACTATCAACCGGAATTCATTGCAAATGCCACAACAGGTTTTAGCAAAAACCAAAATTGAGCATCTAGTGGCATTGGAAAACGTACTTACACCATTCCAATACAGGGATGATAAGCTAAAGTGTATTGTCATAGGTATATGGTATCGAAACCAAAACCAAACGAGGGGTAGGACCAGTATATCGGTCCTCCCACACTCTCTGTTCTGTACACTTCTCCCTCCTGCGGCTTCTGCGCCAGCAAATTGGAGAAAATGCTACGAAACTCGGAGGTATGCCTAAAAAAGTGTGGGGAGTCCATAAAAGAAACCCAGGATAATTTCCAATGCGAATCCATAAAAGAAACCAAGGAAAAATCCAAATGTGATGTGGCTCCAGCTAACATCACTCTCCGTTCGGCAACGGGCGGCTTGTAGAACAAAGGAAAATGTGTTCTCTTTGTTCTATAGGTGTTCTAATCTAAAACACCCATAAAAGTAACCACACACAACACAAAGTTCTAAAAACTTTTGCGAAAAGATGCTACATGGCATCACAAACAATGTATACCATTGTTATCAATATACTTACAGTTAGTACGTTGTCGTAGATCAAAAATCACCGGAGCAACTCAACGAACATCCTCCCATCGTGAGTTGTTTATGCTAATTGCTGGACCCGGATGTGCTTCCTTCTCCCTAGCCTGAGGCTAGCTATCGGCTTAGTACCGAGGTAAAATATATATACCATTGTTATATATAAATATATGAAGTATAAATTGTTAGCCAAGATATATATGTATATATTTGTACATATGTATACAAGGTAAATATTGTGGACAAATGAAAATTCAGAGACAAGTGAAAATTCAGACAGACAAGTGAATATCACACCAGACTTGTTCCCTAGAAAAGTGAAAGATTTTGCTTATTTCTATTACTGTTAACTTATAATACAGTCTACAGAAGTGAAGAGTAAACACCTTGCCTCTCTCTATGCTGACCATATTTTCCTTCGCGAAATGGATTGATCATGAACAACGGAAGGTCTGTAATGAATATGAGAATAATAAGTAAGTTGAGTTTTATTTAACCACAAATATCTAGTACAGTAACTGTATGGCTTCCCCAAGGGGCGATCTTACAGCCGAGCAACCAATGTTACATTGTGCATGTTGCGGCGGCAACATGGGTAATTCGAGACGCGGGACCAAACTTTTCTCAGCCTTGAACTCTATGGACGACCCTGGCACCACCTATATTCACAAAGGCTCACTGCCCTGGCGCCTGGCGGATCCCGCCCGTACTCACCAGCAGCGGAGCCCGAGCAGCTCACACCGACCAGTGCACCCGAACCTGCCACGTGGCCACTGGAGCTTTGCTGTCTTTTCTAGGTATTCAACATGCCATCTACTCTCAACAAGCGTACCAGGGATCCAACCCCCGACTCCCCAACGCCGGTGGATCCTATGCCCGCACGGAAGCCCCGTGGTAGTAAATCCGTCGTATCGCACGAGGATGTGATGAAGAAAACCCGCTCTCGTTCAAGTTGCACCGAGGAGTGACGCGAGAGCGCCACTACAGTCGAAGCCACACCGACAAACAGCAATAACCGACACAAATCTGGAACTGTCAGCGACGCACTCCTCACAGCCCTGAACGGTTTCCAAATAAAGATGGATGAAAGGCTGGACTGCATAGCACGGAGCATGGCCGATCAAATGGATGAGTTCGAACGCTCAGCTGCGCCAAACTGCATCACCGCGTGAAAATCAAGATGGCCGCTGACCCACGCGCTCAACGGATAACCGCCACGAAGTCTCCCTAGACGATGAACGGTCCCCTCCTCGCGCACGCTCACCATGCCGGAGCCAGAGCAGGGAGCCCCGGGGAGGCCCGTGTGGGGCGGCCCCGCCTCGGCAACGCAGCCATAGCAACGACCACCGCCATGACAGCGATGCCGCCCCGACACGGCCAGAGCAATACTACTACGCCACGCACTCAGATGGACACAAAAACCGTGAGTTTGTTCCTTTTAATAACCCCTTCCGCACCCCCACTGCATTGGCCCGCGACCGGGCGACATCCCGCACACCTTTCTACGACGTAATCTCAAATGCTGACCACGAGGAAACGGATCGCAGCGATGTGGTTAACAAGTTGCTCGCCGCCGCGGGCACAGCCCTCGGTGAGAGGAGAGGTAATAATATCATCGCACCCCACAGGTACGTCATTCGCGGCCACCGTAGCACAAAAATAGGCCTTGATGAGGCGACATGGGCGGGGTACTTCGCTGAGCTGTGCCGTATGATAAAGGACAAAGCCATGCCGACGAGCTGGATCGAGCCACTATTCCACCACCAGCACCAACTCGCTACCATGGCCACCCAGTACGAGTGGCAGACCTGCAGACGCTGGTCGGAGAATGTCTTTACCATGATCAGCGACGGACGCCTGCTACATGGATGGGCCGACCAATATGCAATAAAGGACATTCACCGAGATGCCTGCATGGAAGGCACTAAGTTAGACGCGAGAAAAACGGGTCGCACAAACACAGACGAAGCAATGGCGCGAAAAATGGAGAACGCCGCCACACATAGCGACAGAACCGACTACGTACGGTGTACAGTAAAGACACCGACGGGAAGCCGGGAACTGGGGTAATGAGTGCGGATTCTGGCCGCGTGCACGAGGGAGATCTGGTTGCTGGCGGCTAACTTAAGCACGGATATACAGATCCACCACAAAGCTGGCAGCGACCTGGTCCTGGCCGATGCCCTCAGCAGGCGGCACGACGAGCTCCCCGCCCGTCGCACGGCCGAGGTCCTGGTCTCACAGCGCGGCCTTGTACAAGTCCACGTCGATCTGATCAATGTGCTCACCCTGAGGCTATAACCTGGGAACGTAACTTAATTTTTGGCTTCGTCCCCAGGTTTCACGACGCGACACCACAAACGACTGACGACCATGATAGCCGCCGGGCTGGCCCCTGGAACTTGGCGGAACAAGAACAGACAGGTGGCCAAGTACGTCAGCTACATACGACAACATGGAGCCGACCCGATGGCACCCATACAGTACCTCGTACTATCTTATCTCCTGCAGCTCGCGGATGACCCCAGGTCCCCGGGGGCTGCCCTCAACTACTTCAGCGGCGCCCGCACATGGGTCAGGGCGGTCGGCGCAACACACTGGCGTTCGACACTTACCCCGTCGCCCTGCTTAAGAGAGGCATCCAGCGAGTGTCCACACACAAGACGACCCAGGCCCCAGCGCTGACGCCTGACGACATAAAACACATCGTCAGGTTCTTCGGGGCCGCGGGCCCCAACGGCAAAGTACTCATGACGGCGACGCTGCTGGGTACTTCACCATACTGCGCCAGTCAAACCTCCTCGAATCAACCGACCCCTACGGGCCAAGGACATCCCGCTCACGGCGACGGGCATGAATGTGCATGTCACGTGCACCAAAACCCGCTGGAGAACGGGTGATCACACGGACATAGCCGTGCCGGCGATCCCGGGATCACCATACTGCCCGGTCGCCGCCTGGCTCGGGTACGCGACTCGCACCCCACCGCCCCTTCGAGGCCCTGCCTTCCTGACTACCTCGGGCACGTCCCTTCACCCCTCCGTGCTGCTCACCACCATCCGACTGGCACTGGCAGCCACGGGTCACCCGGCCCCACGGTCGGTCACCCTCCATAGCCTGCGCCGAGCTCGGCTCCACCCTGGACGACATCCAGAAGTTTGGGACGTGGACGTGTTCGGCCGTCCACCTCTACGTCCCCCGCGGCGCCATCCGCACCTATCTCACCGCGCTCTCCACTACTTTCGCCTAAGCGCATGGTACAAGAATAACATGTACACAAACCTTACTCAATTGTAACTAACAATACCAGCACTTAAGAAAGAAAAATAAACTACCACTTTATGCCAGTTTGTGTCCTGTGTCTGAGACGTCCTACAAAGTTATCACCAACCATAAGAGAACTACCATATGAAGACCGTCTCAGGATTCTCAACCTACCCAGCTTATACTACCGAAGGGCCAGGGGAGACATGATAGAAGCATTCAAACATGTCACTGGAAGATATGCGGTTGATGCTAGATACCTGAAGCTGGCCAACTGTAAAACTAGAGGTCATCGATACAAGCTGAAGAAGGAAAGAGCAATAAAACCAGTCAGACAGCTATTCTTCAGTAACAGGATAGTAAATGCCTGGAACGCACTGCCTGAACATGTCATAGAAGCGCCTTCCGTCAACGCCTTCAAGGGCAGACTGGATAAGCATTGGAGGGGGCTGCAATATTGCATACATCCGGTACTCGATGTGTTTAATCCTAGTAAATCAAATTTTGACATGCATCGACCTGATACAGGCTTTTAAGCCTAACAAAATCAGAAGCAGATGAGTATGAGTACGAGTATGTTGCGGCGGCAACATGGGTAATTCGAGACGCGGGACCAAACTTTTCTCAATCTTGAACTCTATGGACGACTCTGGCGCCACCTATATTCACAAAGACTCACTAGCTCACTGCCCTGCCGCCTGGTGGATCCTGCCTGTACTCGCCAGCGGTGGAGCCCGAGCAGCTCACACCGACCAGTGCACCCGAACCTGCCATGTGGCCACTGGAGCTTTGCTGTCTTTTCTAGCCTCCCACCCACCCATCTGACATATGAAAAGGCTGAGCGCATGGTACAAGAATAACATCTACCCCAAACTTTACTAAATTGTAACTAAGAATACCAGCACTTACGAAAGAAAAATAAACTACCACTTTATGCCGGTTCGTGTCCTGTGTCTGAATTATATTAAAGTTCATACTTATGCAAAATACATTTTTACAACAAATCGGCAATTAAAATTGTTGCTAAGAATCAGATATGACCCTGTATGTATATATAAATCCGAGCATTTCACATGTATGTCCGAGCATTCCATAAGTTGTTTCAATGCTTACAATTACATACATACAGGCAATGTACACAGGTCAGGTTTAACAACCATACAGTGTGTAGCTTGGACAGAATCCAGGTCACAGCAAGCGATGTTGTGGAGTTTATGAACATGGGAAATATTGTGCCTAAAACAGTATTCAAACCCACATTTCTTGCATTCCGAGGCTAGCATACTAACCATTCACCACCTAGGCTCCCTGATGTTATCCCCCCATCCACGCCCACCTGTCTGTGTGGCTCCTGGCCTGAGAGGTCAGTGCAGACTACACACACACATACAGTGCGGAGTCTTACGGAGAATAACAATGGTATCAAGTAATATAATAATATAATATTAATAAAGCAAACAATTCCCTTTGTATTTTTATACTCGCATAATACGTTATACACCACATATAATGCAATGCTATACTCACATACTATGCATGTAAGCACAAGAATTAGGTAGAGTCCAGGTTCCCCTGCATGCCACCACCGCCTGCTCCCACAGATGGAGTTATCCCGATTCTCTTCCAATATTGAGCTAGAAGAAGGTAGATTCCCAGGCCGACTAATGTTTCTGCAAGAACCGGTACTCTCATTGGAATTGTGTAGCAGGGCACTAAAGTGTGGCATGGAAACCAAAAGTGAACCCCTTCCAAATAATAGCCAAAAACATCCCAAATAATAGCAGAATCCATGTTCTTATGAAGGTTTGCATTTGGTCCATATGTTAGAGTTGAAAAATATATATTTCACTCTTTGATGTAATCTTATACAAATTGAGCGATCCGGACAGAGGAACCCCGAGACAAGGAGTTGGAGTACAGGGAGGGTTTATTGAATCAAAGTGAGGTGTACATAGTCAAATGGTGAGGGTTACATGACAGTCCCTTAGAAGATTAGTCCACTTGTTCTATGTCGGCCGATGGAGTAGGGAGGACCTGGGAGCCCGAGGAGGTAGGCCCTGGAGCCAGCCCCCACGTAGTGGAGTAAAATAGAGGGTGTGTGGGCGTGGTAAAATCCATAGACGTTTGAGTCTGAAACCCGAATGCAGGTCAAGCGGGGGGTTGAGGGGAGGAGGGAGGGCGGCGCATGCGCTGCTTGGTGATGTGAGCGTCTCGGGCTTCCCCGCTGGATCAACCACAATTCAGAATTATGAGCCAATACATTAATATCACTTGTGTAAAATGAAAATCAAAGACACAACCAGAACATCATTTTAACATACACAACCAATTCAAAAAAGATTTTATTGATTACAGTTAAACAGACAAGGTTATCTCTTCCAAGAAAACAAGTTGAAAAGAAAGTTTGGCTAAATGCATGGTGTTAATTTGTAAATTTTCACATTTTCACATTAGCACAAAATCATACAAGTGTACATTAGATATATTATGGGGGATAGATTAAATATATGTAGTAGGCTTATTGCTAACATACTTAATGCATAGAGGAAACAATCATTATTTGACTTGCTACCAATAAAAGAAAGAAGAAATTATCAGCATCGTAACACGGAAACCAAATATGTGGTGCCCAGTATTGGAGAATAACCCAGCGACAAGTCTAACACAAAGTAACAGTATCTTCTGCATTGGACATGTTATATTTAACACGGGTAATTAATTATCAGGCAGAGACTGGATCACGTTCAACTCCATCCACTAACGTGTATGTGACCGGGCCTTCTGTTTCTAGTATGCCCTACTTAGTAGGTCACATATCTACCACATCACCATGGCAGGGTGGGAAGCTGAGTCACAAATTGTTTTGGTGTGCTTTCCGAAATTATTTTGCATTCTTTCACTTAAAATATCTACAATGATAGCCATCTGTAATCCAAGTTACCTTAAAATCAAGTATAATAAATGATAATAGTAAATCTAATATATTCATCTGAAAGAAATATGGCAGAAACTCAAAGGCAACGCACTTTGCAATTTTAACTTGCCATAGAGATATCAGTAAAATAAAATAACTTCGAACAATTAATCACAATAATGGTCTTCAAGTGTATTCTAATGTTTAAAAACTAAGCTAATGCACCATAATGTATGACGTTTTTGTGTCTTTAACGATATATTTTGGTAGCATTGAATGAAAAAGTGTTCGAAATATTATTGTTCTCTGTGGCAGAGTGGTTAGAGTGTCTGACTTTTTTCTAGGTTGGACTTCTAATTTGAAGGTCAGTGGTTCGATTCCCCATACCCCCACCCCTGCCAATTTGGATTTCCACCCCTGTGTATAACTTAAAGCGTCATCAAAGGCCAGTTGCTCTCATACCATGTCTATGTGGTGTGGGAGGTTAAAAATCCCTTGGGTCGGTAAATGTGTAGACTCGGGCTTTCTATCAACAAACTGTTTAATGGTGAAAACAAGTCTATTCAGACTTATCCATGATAGGCAGTATAAATCTTCAAGGAAAAAAAAAAATATATATATGATAGCACATCGAACAGACACTGTCGTGCCACCTTCCTGCTCCCCAGTGAACTAACTCTACATCACCTAAGCGGCCGCCGATTGACGGTGGCGCCGCCTGGAGGAACCTGAATTGATTCCCGACTAATCGATAGGTGGCGACAATGACCCGAACTTTGCTACCAAACCCACGCTACCTGACGCCACTGAAATACAAACCACTCACACAACTGTCGCAGCCGCCACCATCTTAACATCAAGCCAACTGTCTTTGCCCACCCACCGACATAATAATGATTAAATGTGAAAGATAGAAGTCCATTACACCCCCTTTGTTTCTGCCTACATGAATTACCATGTCAACAGGACTCTTTGGAGCTGTGCATCTATGTTGTGCACATCAAATGATGTTCAATTACAAAATTACTGGGAGCTGGTGTAATGGTAGTTTATGTTGCCCCTCAATAAGGCGATGTCTTTGCGGTGCATTGTGGGATGCATAAAAGCAAAACAAACCCATGTGAAGTACATGGTCCATGTTGAAACAGTGAGTGCATAGCTGGCAACATTTTAAAATGGAAAAGCGTAATCTTTTTCATATGAATCATAACATATTGGTTACATACCACATTTCTACTAGGGATTTTTGGCCTAGAGAGCCTAATGGTTAGGATCCTATCACCTGAATAGCAGAAATGTGGGTTTGAGGCCTGCTCTAGTTGTCACGTTTCCCTTATGATATAAATATATACACATATAAGTGTAAAAAGACAGATTTAGCATATGTTTCAGAGATGAGGCATAACGGTGTAATGAAAGACAGAAAATTGTAATGATTCTGCAAAAATCGTAATGGTTGGCAGCTCTGAAAACGGTGGATATGGTCCGAGCGAAATTATTACTCGGAAAATTGACGATTTATCGTAATATTTCAGATTACGGGCGTAATGGCATACTGAGAGACAGAAAATTGTAATGATTCTAAAGAAATCGTTATGGTTGGCAGCCCTGCGAGTGCCGCCATGGAATTCACAAGTTTGTAACGAAACATTTAAGCTACAGTTTGAAAGTTAGAATACAAGATTAAATAAATATAATAGATTATGATGTAAATCTTTTATCTACCACTTCATGAACACAAAGGCATCAGCACGTTTTACACCATCTGCATTTAGATTTAAACAAATCTAGATTAAAAACTTTCTAAACCCAGAGTCAGTTTCCTAATACCAGAGAACATGTGCCATCAAGTGAAACTGGAGAGCTAATGCTATATAAGACAGACAAAATGTCTTGTCAACTATAAACTTAGCTTGTTTTATAAGAGAAAAAATGTAACCCACAACGATTGTTTGAGTTGCCCCGAGTATACATCTTCTACTCGGTGCTGCTCCCCATTTTTGCATGAACTGCAGTGACTGGTGCGTGCCCGGCACCCGGCACTTATACAGCAGGAGCCACTCCCTCAATTCTACAGGATTGGTGCTGTGACTAATACAGCGCTGACCAAACTTAGATTATTTAGTATGTCAATTCCAATAGTAAGATGGCCGAAAGACCAGTGCTCCGGCACTGACAAATGTCATATTCAGATGAATAAATACTTTCCCAAAATAAAATAAAATAAATAGTAATGCTGATGTGAACAGCAGCCTAAGTAAATAAAGCGACTGACAGAATTGGATGCTTGTCACCTCAAAAGGCTTAACTATGGATGACTATGTATGAAATATATTCATTACTTTGTTAAAATGTTATGTTGCCTAGAGGGGAATCATGTTTATGCAAAATTGTTCGATTTCATTGAAAATAATAGAAATACAGGAGTTTTGTGGTGTGGGTATCAGCAGAGAAAATGAATAAAGGAGAAGTCCAACTGCAATACCAAGGCCACGTGCAAGGGTATGACTCGGAAGTGCCTCGGAGAAGGCTCCGTGGCGTCTTTTTGGCTATTTGCGGTCAGGGTGTGCCTCGGAGACGTCTTGTTTTTCAGGTAGGAGGCAAAAAGCGCCTCCAAAATGGCCACCAGATTCAGTGGTTTCAGCCAATTAGAGCTGTTCTTTTCAATTGCAAATGGCTGCACCCTATGGAAGCCGCCATTTTCGAGGCACCCAACAGCTAAAGTTGTTCAGACTAGTGCGACATCCGGAATATCTCTGAGGCGCTTCCGAGGCATACCTTGAACGCGGCACAGACAGTGTTACAGCTGGTGATTGCAGCGCTCCAAGTGGTGGTTGTTGAACAGTTTATGATATATATATGTATGCAGTGGTTTTGTTTCTTCCATCACAAATGCAAATATATAACATTATAAGTGAATTCCTTAAAAATAATGATGCTGGTAAATGCTAAATAATAATTAGCTCTATTACTGCAGTTGTTTTTGCTGAGATGAAAAACAGACAGTCTTGACATTTTAGCAAAATGGTCAAACAAAGAAAACTCAAGCTGGAAGAACTCACTGAATCTGACCATTTTGTTTTTGTGAGTCTGTCTCTATTGTGCTTCAAGGACTTCTAAAATAAAATCAGCACAGCCCTTGTACTACCCCAAACGCCAATTACGAGAAAATGTTTATTTAACCAGGCTTTTGCTTTTTACATAAATTGAAGCTGTAACCATGAAATAAAAAGACTGTGATATATTCACTAAATCTCAGCTCACTATGTTTTTGTCAGTCTTTGGGTCTGTGCCTGTTTAGTGTTTCTAAAACTTTGTGAACAATACAAAAACAAAAAGAGCAGACCATTACAAGACCCTTTTCTTCTTTCTTTTCAAAAATAAAAGAAACAGTGACCAAATACACTCGAAAATATGAAAACAATTACTTTTCCCAATTTGAATGCTCTGTTAAAAACTTGTTTTCCCTGGTCTGTTTTCTGCACAACTGAATGGTAACATTAGCTACAAAGATGAGAGATTCAGCTTTTTTTCCCAACAAAGGATTTACTTTTGATATCTTTTTGCCTTTGCAACTGGAAAAAAAAGCACTGCATGAAGGCACATGCATCATAGTTGTTAGCCAATATATATATCTTCATATTTCCCCACTAATAGAATTTAAAGGTGAAACGGACAGCGTCCTATCGCCGCCAAATTGTCTTTTTGCATTCTCTCCCATTTCACCAACTCTGTGCCGATATAAGTACCCATTTGATAATGGAGCCAGGCATTCTACTTCCTGTTCCATACTAAAGCTATTTTCGCCAGTATTTAGACTATGTTGCCAGTCACCCGTGTACTACAAGTCCAGGGTGAATCTGTTATCTAATATAGGCCTAGTTCAAATGGTTGTAACTTATCATAACCACTATTTTTGAATGACGAATTTATCAAACCATGTGGATCAATACGCTTTCTAAAAGTTGAATTGAGCGCTTCCTGTGGCTGCCATCTTGGTTTTTTTTTTGCATTCTCTAGCAATTTCTCAAAGTTACACTAATATAGATAAATACTGTGTATTCAATATTGGAACCACTTAGCACTACCCCCACAGTTAATTCCTATTTGAAGCAATCTTTGCTCGAATTTAGATGTCATTCACCCTCTGGGACTGGGTAGAGGTGAATCTTTCATTATAAAATAGTACGTCAGTCGCACTATACTACGTGTGAGCGGTGTTGGAATACAATACTTATTCGTTATTGCCTCTATTTCCTAAAATTGTGTCATTAAGTTGTAATTCCCGGAGTGCGCCTGACTTTAGGCCCGGTTTGTGTAACGTGTAAAATTGCACAAACACTTACGGTACATGTAACGTCACCGATGTCATGACAATGACACTGACAAGTCCCTTTCAAACTGTCATTCTCTGGCCTTGTAGTAGTACTGGCATGATTCCTCAGGCTTACTGATCTTCGTTAGTATTTCTTGAATACACTTATCGTTCAATAACACTGGAAGCATGCACGATACTTCGATATACATTACTAATCGCAGTCAAATCTCTGTGTGTATAGACATAAATATTTGCTTTGCAATGAAGGCCCGGCGACCCGCCTGAAAGAGGTGATGGTTCAGGTGTCGTCGGGTTCCAGTACCCATGTTTTCCGCTAGGTGCCGTTTGTGTGCCGGTGTGGCGGATTCCGAGGGACACCAGTTTGCCAGGGACACTTCCATTGAAATGCATTGTTAACGGCCGAGAGCAAATCTTCATACGGAAAAAGTCAAATATCTCTCAGATTACACCATCTAGAAACTAATCGCTTGGTAGACATAGAGAAGACATCTTTAGCATAAAGACTACATTAAATTGATAAGGTTAGGGTTCTTGATTTCTATTAATTTTGAATAAAACTAACGTTTTGCACTGGGCGTACCATCAAACTCAAGGCATTGTTAATGGTCGTGAGCAATGTTCATACGGAAAATACAGAAGAAGTCAAATATCTCTCAAATTACACCATCTAGAACCAAATCGTTTGGTATACATATAGAAAAGATCTTTACCAAAAACATTATATTAAATTTATAACGTTAGTGACAATGATGTTCGATTTTGAAGCATGTGCAGAAGCGATGTGTCCCTCGCAAACTGGTGTCCCTGGGAATCCGCAACACCTCCACACAGCACCATGACCCGAGAAGGGTCCACAGCTGAAAAGGGTCCACAGCGAGGAAAGGAGGAAAAATGGGTGACCACTGTCCCATATTGAGCATACCCTTGCAGGAATAGTTTCCCATTCTTTAAATCCTGATATTGTGTGATTTAAACGGGTGCATGTAAACGACAACGGGTCCAGTGCGGCGGAAGTAAATAGACTCATGAATATTAAGTTTGACCTATATGTGATGTATCACACCCATCCGGCCACACACAACTTAGGGGAAAAGTATTCAACCAAGATGTTTTGATACAAAAATGAACTTGAATATACGATTGCTATGAAATATGAAGTAAGTTATATGTGTTCTAATAACAAACCACGAGGGCATCCTAGAACACACTCCACCTGTTGTGTTTTGTAAATGTACAACAAGTCAAGTGAGGTATCCCCAAAAATAACCCCCCCCCCCTCTCAGCAATACAAAAATAATGATTAAAATAATCGCTTGGTACACATGTATAAAACATGTTTACCAAAAAGATTATATTAAATTTATAAGGTTAGGGTTCTGGATTTCTATAATTCTGAATAAAAGTAGGTTTTGCACTGCGCATACCGACAAACTCAAGGCATTGACAATGGTCATGAGCAATCTTCATACAGAAAAAGTGAAATATCTCTAAAACCACACCACCTAGAAACAAATCGCTTGGTACACATATAGAAAACATGTTTACCAAAAAGATTATATTAAATCGATAAGGTTAGGGCTCTGGATTTCTATTAATTTTGAATAAAACAGAAGCGATTAAGGAGACCAAGTTCAAGGTCGATTCATCATATATATAGGTCAAACCTAATGGGTTCATGAGTCTATTTACTTCCGCCGCACTGCACCCGTTGTCGTTTACATGCACCCGATTTAAACAGAAGTCGCTGTAGGCCGCCATTTGCAATATAAAAGAACAGCTCTGATTGGCTGACACTGAGAGCTATTCTCAGCCAATAAGAGCTGTTCTTTTCAATTGCAAATGGTGGCCCCCATGGAGGTGGCCATTTGCAATAGAAAAGAAGAGCTCTGATTGGCTGACACTGAGTCTTGAGAAAACGTGAAGAAGAAAATCCATATCCGGCAAGTTAAAACAGGCTCAGACAAGTTCAAACGTGGCCCTCTCCTGAATATGCTTATGCATGACCCGACATCCCACACAGTCACATTATACCAGAGAGCGTGTATAGATCCATGTTTTCCGCTAGGTGCCACATGAGTGCTGGTGGAGTTCCAGTATTCATGGTTTCCGCTAGGTGCCGCCTGGGTGCCATCCTGGTCGGATGGTGGGTTCGGAATTTAAATATACTTGTTATATTATGTACAGCTGATCAGTCATATCAGTGACCTTTCTGTTATGGCATTGCAGTACGAGTGTCTGCTGGTTTTGGAAATATATGTGTCCGTCTTTATTTTGTATGTCTTATTGTCATGTACATAACATGTGGCCAAGTCTTATTACCTTAGTACAAGAATTTGTATTTGTGATGTTTATTTATCCCAGAATTTGTAAACATAGTGTTGTGAACATTGTCATGTGCATTGGTATATATCCAAGAATAGTTATTTGTGATATGTTTATTTATCCCTGAAATTGTAAATATATTCTTGGTGATATTGTTGGAAAAATAGTGGACGACACTGTCATTGGATGTGATTGTGAAATGTTTATTTATTCATGAATCGCAGATTCTCATCACGGGTATGTATGATGAAAATATAAATAAATGTTTCTATTCATAAAAGCTGCATGTTTTGTTTCAAGTAACCTTTAAGAATTATTACAGTCTTCTTCTGCTGGCCTTAAAGTTGCATAGTCCGATGGTTTTGAATTTCTGTATTTTTTCTGAGATAAATATTTTAGATCAATCACTAATATTTACTTTACACTAGTTCAAAGTTACTTTTATTTTAAAATGGTAATCTTTTGAGATATTTTGAGTGCGAACATAGAAAATTAGTTTTGGCAAGCTTGCCAAAACTCTGACACCATAGACTTCTGCACTAACAGGTTGTTAAATTGACTCAGTATTGCCTTCTACACAGAAGCAAATGCTTAATAAGTGCATCAGTATCTAAGTTAGATATGTAAAATCAAAATCAAATCTAGATAAGTGGTTTGGTTTTGAAAATTTGATATTTCATCGGACTATGCAGCTTTAATAAAAGTACATCAACAGATAAAAACATATGGCCCTTTAAGAAATATCAGTCTTATTGAGCACAATTAGCTCTTCTTCTGCTGGCCTTAGTAAAAGTTCATCAACAGATAAAAACATGGCCCTTTAAGAAATATTTCAAATTTACCATTAACTGCGAACTTTTACATTCTCAGAATCTGTCATTTGCCGCAAATTTAATAACTGGATTTTGAGGATTTTTTACATTCTATTTAAAAGGTGATAAAATACAATTGGAACACTACACATTGTCTGTCTCATTTTCTGCCGACTGGTGTAAATTCACCTAACTGTAGGGGTCAATGTTCCAGTGGTACACATCACCACATGTGCTTATTCTGTGAGTGTAACCTCACTGAAGTAGTCCATGTTTCACCGATACACATCATCACCTGTGTCTGTTATGTATTCTGTAAGTGAGTGTAACCTCACTGAAAGAATCAATATTTCAGTGGTACACGTCACCACCCTAGTCTGTTATGTATTTTGTGAGTGTAACATCACTCATGTCTGTTGTGTTAGTGAGTGTTACCTAACTGAAGGAGTCAGTGTGTGTGTGGTACACATCATCACCCGTATCTGTTGTGTAAGTGAGGGTAACCTCACTGAAGGAGTCAGTGTATCAGTGGTACATATCACCACCCATGTCTCTTGTGTGTAAGTGAGTGTAACCTCACGGTAGGAGTAAGTGTGTCAGTGGTACACATCACCACCCATGTCTGTTGTGCAAGTGAGTGTAACCTCACTGAATGAGTCAGTGTGTCAGTGGTACACATCACCACCCATGTCTGTTGTGTAAGTGAGTGTAACCTCACTGAAGGAGTCAGTGTATCAGTGGTACACATCACCACCCATGTCTGTTCTGTGTGTCAGTGTAACCTCAATGAAGGAAGCACACCCCAACCTGTTCTTCCTGTGTGAATGGTCACATACTCACTGAATGAACCTCCAACCAATGACCATATTCACACCCGTAACCTCAATGGGTGTATTCGATTAATCAACTCGGGTCATCTGAGCCACCTTTTGGAGCATGCGCAGACTCTACATCCTCGGGTTGCATAATCGAACACTCTCCAACACGCTCGGGGTGGAAAAAATGGTGGCTTAACCCAAAGCTTTTTATTTTAATAACTGATATAATTACCGCAAACTAGGATTTAAGTATTTTTTTATTGCAACGTTTAGTTATATTTCCATTTCATTAATCTGAATTTCTTTTTCCTAACCATTAAAAAAACACGTAGAACTTGTACTGCTACAAGATGGTACCAGCACAACTGTGACGCCATTGCTCCTAGCCAACCCCTGCCAAGAGGTGGGTTATTGGGGTCGGGTCGTTCTGCACACGGCACGTGTATTTTTTCACTCCACTTGTGGTTTTCGATTTGAAATTCTAGCAACTCGGGTGACCCGAGTAGCCCGGCTAGTGTTAATAGAATACGGCCAATGTGACTCCTGGGCCGCGTTCAGAGTCCGTCTCGGAGGCGCCTCGGCGATGCTTTTTGGTCTATTTGCGTTCAAGGTCCGTCTCCCTTTTCAGATAGGAGACAAAAAACGCCTCGAAAATGGCCGGCGCATGCAGTGGTTTCATCCAATCAGAGCGCAGCATTTCGATTGAAAATGCCTGCCGCGTATGGGGGGCGGCCATTTTCGAGACAAGAAACTGCCTTTGTGGTTCAGACTAGAGTGACGTCACGGGCCCCTCCGAGGTGCCTCCGAGACGGACCCTGAACGCAGCCCTGATGACGATCCTTGCCTCTTGTTGATCCTGTCCATTGCTTCCACCTGTGCAAAGGGAGTTACTGGTGAGAACTGGGGTATAATTCATGAGATGGAAACTCAAACGGGTTTAGTGTGCTATTTTTATTTGTTCTTTCTTTGATTTTTTCGCTGGATTATGAATGTGTTAGTGGTTTCAGTTAAATGATGTTCTATAGTCTTTACAGTGTTCTGATCTTGAGGTACCAACCCTGCCCCCCGACTGCGCCTGAGCGGCTGAGGTGTCTCTGTAATATATGCTAATAAGATGCATAATGGGATCCAGGCATTGAGAGAGAACAAAGGATTATGTTAATGAGATGATGTCATGGAAAGTTTAGCCAGTGGTGCAGAGCCCTGGACGGTGAATAAAGCATTCAGTATCCAGAAGTCAAAGTGTTCAGACGTTGTACTTTTACATCTCTGCTCCCCCCCTCCCTCCCTGCACCATATTCCTGGTCATGGATCGAATATGAGGGCGGTTCTCCCTACTGGACCCTCTGAATCAAAGAGCTAAAGAAGGACCAGAGTCCGCACAGATTTGTATTTCCTCAGTATTCCCTTCTATGTGGAGACAAATGTTTGATAAGTGCACTAGTATCTAAGTTAGATATGTAGAATCAAATCTACATGCCAATAGAAGCAGGGTACCCAACAGAAGCACCCCCGCCCCATATTTAAAGATTGAAAGCGCACACAAATTTACGATCATATTCAGACTGAATGCACATAAAATAAGACAATCCCACTTTATTTCAGAGGCATGACAAAACTAATAAATATTTTTGATCATATTCTGACTGAATGCACTGAAAATATGACAATCCGACTTTATTTCAGAGGCACAACAAAAACAAATCCATGAAATCCATGAAATTCTTTAACTTTGAATAGACGCGCATCCATGTGTCTGCACTCGTGCAGCGCGCGTCTATTGGGACATATACAGTTGTCATGGAGGTTATGAAAATGGGAAATATTGCGCCTAGAGCGGGGCTTAAACCCACATCTCTGCATTCCAGGCCAGTGTGCTAACCATTACACCACCTAGGGTCCCTGATATCACCACACTACCCACGCCTACCTGTCTATGTGGTTAGTTGCCTGAGCGGTCAGTGCAGACTACTACACTCCTCCCCCTGGAATTGTAAGTCTTTTAATGCTTACAATTACATACATACAGGCAATGCACTTATATACATATACAGGGTAGGTTCAACAACTATACAGCCCGTAGCTTGTACAGGATCCTGGTCATGGCACCAATGTGGTAGTCCACAATGTTCACCATTCCAGGGCTTTCACTCTGCCACGCACAAATGGAAGAATGCCAAGATTTTGTGACAGTACGCTTCCATTGGTTTATTACTAAACCTATCCACTCTCCGCGGTGCTAACAGTCAAATGACCCGCCCCCTAACTCGCTAGGTCCCACATTGCCTCTATAGGTGAGTGGGGTGTGTGCTAGCCACACACAGTAGAGGGCAGCCCAGACGGGGCCCTGCCCAGTGGCTAGTGTGCTGCCACCAAGTGCAGTTCAATGTAACTATGTAGGTGTGCAGCATAGTGTCTGGCGCCACCGCATGGTAGTGGAGCTCATGTACAGATTACTACACAGTAATTGCTTTGGGTTTGAAAAGTTGATGCTTTTATCGGACTATGCAGGTTTAAGCAATGTTATGTAATATTTATTATTTTATATACTAGTGTGTTTATCACAACATACTGTAAGTATTCATATGGTATCGCGTTAACATATTATCTATTATACCCAACTATTAAGTCACAGAAACCACGTATTGAATGGTACATATATAATCAATTATCCACCGTACCTTTAATTATTACACTGAAGTCGGTTGTTGAGATGTGGCTATAGAATAAATAAATGTGCTTAATTAAATGTGGTTGCATGCTACATCATAACGTTAATTTAAAGCTTCAATTGGGGATCGAGATTATTAAGTCCAGATACCATACATCTTTGTAGTTGGCTGGTTGCCTGAATGAAATTTAAATATAAATAACCACAAAAGAAGGTGAGGTTTATAATACAGGGATGTTAGTGCTTTCAGGCAACAACAAAGATCGGAAATCAACCCGACGGCGTATTTCCGTTACACTTATATAAAAAAAATGCAGCCAGGCTGTGAAAAAAAACCCTTAAATCCGCTTAAAAAAGAAAAAATATCATCTCTGTAATATCATATATATAAATATATTATAAGCGAAAAGTACATGCATGATGCTAAATATAATGTATATATTGCCTTATCACACACTTATTATTACTAGTCATACTGGAATTAATTTCCTGTTACCTGATTGCTAGTATTAGAAACAATTACTTAATACCTGTTGATGTTGCGGTTATTAGTTCAACTTCTCCATCTGTTGGTGCAGAAACCAATCTTCCTCTATACAACACAACACCTGTAAGAAATACTGATATAAATATACCATAATAAGCAGTTATTGCCCGATATTGAGCTTGAGGAGCTGTATCTGGAATAGAATGAGACCATCACACTCATTCTAAAAGTACAACGTTCTGTGGCGTTCTCTGTGTCGTAGTGGTTAGAGTGTCTGACTTTTTTCTAGGTCAGACTCCTAATCTGAGGGTCGGTGGTTCGATTCCCCATGCCCCCAGCTCTGCCAATTTGGATTTCCACCGCTGTGTATAACTTACAGCGTCATCAAAGGCTGGTTGCTCTGATACCATGTCTATGTGGTGTGGGAGGTTAAAAATCCCTTGGGTCGGTAAAAGTGTAGGCCCAGGCTTTCTATCGACCAGCAGTGGAATGAGGAAGACCAGTCGTCTATGACTGAAATTTCCCCTGCTTAAACAACTAATGGACAAAAAAAAAAACTAAAAAAAACCACTTTGACTTCTGGATACTGAATGGTTTATTCCCGTCCAGGGCTCACTGAACCGCTGGCTAAACATTCCATGACGTCATCTCATTTACATACTCCTTTGTCTCACTCACTGTCTGGAACATTATGCATCTCATTAGCATATATTACAGACGTGTCTAGACGTCTATTACGCATATATTACACTCATTTGCTGCAATTGCTGGCGACAGGGGTCACCACCATCCACACCACTCCACCATAGCTGCCAACATTTGAAAATGGGAAAGGGTAATGATAATCGCGTGAATCGTGGAATATGGCCCATATATATATGTCAATAGTTTTTGTTGTGTTTAATAATACTCAAACATCATAGGAATGTGATATAATTCAGGACACGAGACGGAGCTATAAGATGGAACTTTATTGGAGTTCAGTAGAGCATAGTAGTACAAGTCACGCAATGGTCAAGTAACAATCAGAGCAGTTGAGAACAATGTGAGTCAGTTAATCGATAGTCAATAGTGTCATGTCGGTAATCGGTAATCATGAGTTATGGAGCAATAGAACAGGACATTATTAAGGCATGATCAGTAGGTAATAATCGTTCAGTTAAAGAGGTCGATCAGATCATTAGGTGATCAATACTGAGTGTCTGTGATCGGTAATCAGGTACATATAACGGGTTATCGGTGTAGTGAATATGAACAATGAGAGAATAAGGGGTACATCAGGTATGTAGAGAGGTAATAGATGTGTGATTATAAGAAGTAGGGGGAGGGTGGTGAGGAGGGAGGGAAAGGGAGTGTGTGGGAGGCGTAGGAGGGGGGTAGGGAGGTAGGAAGAAGGTCAGTAGGGTAGGGCGGGGTGGTGTTTTTCTCGGTCGCGACCCGGGCCTCAACCAAATAAAGTTGAGAGTGCCCGGGTCGCGGTCGAGAATGCGTCGGCACGGACGTATCGGTGGATGGCGGACGACCGCCAGTGGCCAACGTCGCAGACGTCTTGCAGCGTCGCTCCAGCTGCGGCACATGCCTGGGCGGCACCTCTACGTATGCTGTGCAGGGTGTATTGTCGATGGTTTTGGACGGCGCTGTGCTCGAGCGCTGACCGGAGAAGGTCATGAAAGCTGGGTCGTCAGGGGCCAGTCGGGTGGAGGCGACGTATCGCTTCCAGGCGCGTACAGGGCAGTAGTTGGAGTTCTGTACGTTGGGTATTCGAATGGTGTAGGCGTCAGAGGGCGATCGGGAGGTCTTTGTCGATCGCACCTTGACGATGAGGTGGGTCGTGTGGTCAGTGACGTCGGCGACTCTGATGGTGTGTCCTGGGTCGTCCCTCCGGCCGGTCACCAGGAGGTTTCCTTGCCTTAGTAGGGTGAAGTAGCCCATCAGGAGGGCCGCCCTTAGAACACGGGCCCGGGGGCCCGCTTCGGCCAGGTAGTCGAGCACGGTCTTGAGCTGTCTTACGGTCAGTGGGGGCACCTGTCTGGTCAGGTGGTGGGACGACCTCGTTACGCCGCGTTTGATAGTGGCGACTAGGTAGGTGTCAAAGGGCGCAGTCGCGCCTGTCGACAGGCTGACCCATGTTCGGGCGGCGCTCAGATAGTTCATGACTGCCCCGGGTGTGGCCAGGGTGTCGTCGAGGTGGGCTAGGTATGCGGCGATGTCCATCTGCTTGGGGCGGCGTGGGTCGTAGGAGGTCATTCGTGCGTGTTTGAGGTACCTTTTTGTCTGTTGTAGCTTGTTGCGCCATGTCCCGGGCGCTAGTCCGGCCCGGAATAGTCGGAGGATGTCTTGGTTTCCGTTGCAGGTGCCTGGGGAGAGAGAGGCAAATATACGAGCTCCCCAGGCTAGAGATTACCAGCGAGGATGTCAATGTCATGTCTGACTCGGATCCGTTCGAGGTCCATGTCCTCCACAAAGCGGTCTGCCTTTCGACGGGCAACTTCATCGAATGGGGCTCTGCTGAGGGCATCGGCGAAGGCGATGTCGACCCCGGGTTTGTGGAGGACCTGGACCTCGCAGGAGCGGAGGGCGGCGAAGGACCAGAGTGCTCTGGCACAGGCACAGAGGATGGGGTCCCTCCCAGCCCCAGAGTCGAGGACCATCTGTGAGGACTGGTTGTCAGTATTGACTATTATAGCGTAGTCATGTGGGTTCGGGGGAGATAGTGCGTGGAGGGCCACGATGAGGTTGAGGGCCTCTAGCTGATGAATGCTGTGCTTGCCCTCCAGGAAGTTCTCTGAGTACGCCTCGGAGATGTACCCTTTTGGTGAGTGTGCGCCTCCGGCCTTCAGGGAGGAGTCGCATTCGATGGTCCACTCGTGTTTGGGTGGTGGGCGGAGGAGGACCAGACCGTTTGAGGCTGCGGCGTAAGTCAGGAACCACTGGATGTCCTTCGTCATGTCGAGCGTAATGGGGTGTTTCCCGGTGTGAGGTGCTTGCCGAAGGGCATCAAGTATGCGGTTCATGAATCGACGTGCTGGGCGCACACACCTGGCGACGTGTTGGAGCCTCCCGATCAGTCGCTGGAGGTCTTTCTTGGACGCCTTTGCCTGTGGGGTCCATCTGCGGCACTCGTCGATCACATCAGTGAGCTTAGGGTATGGGATCTTGACCGTCATGTCATGGGTGTCTACCACGAATCCGAGCCATTCGAGGGAGTGAGTCGGGGGAATGCACTTCTGGGGTGAGAGAGCCAGGCCCAGGTCTGCCGCGAGCTCTAGGGCATCGAGGTAGGCGGCGTCCGCCATCTTCTGGGTTGCTGCCACTCCGACAAAATCGTCCAGGTAACAGAGGACGAAGTGTCCTTTGCGGCGGAGTAGGTGGACGACCGCGTTCGTGGTGCGTGGGCAGGCCATGGAGGATGTGCGGCACCCGAACGGGGGTGCGATGTCGAAGTAGGTTAGTCCGTCGAGGGTCACTCCAAGCAGTGGGACGGACAGTGGGCAGGTTCGTAATTGTCTGTATGCTCTGGCGAGGTCGATCGTCCAGACACATGCCCCCACCCCGAGGCGGGTGATCTCATCCGTGAGGTCGGCGATGTTTGGGAGGGTGTATGTGGCAGGTCGGCCTTGATAGTAGCCCTTCCTGATGCCCGAGTTGACGCTCGCGCCCCTCGGGAAGCTCAGGTCGACGATGACCCGCCTCTCGAGGGTGTTCTTTTTTGGGCGGGTCATCATCGGGCTGACCTGCGCCCAGGGCGTGAAGGGGGGGTCCAGGAAGGGGCCGATGAGGGCTCCTTTTGCCGCCTCGGTCTGGATGTACTTCCTGACCCAGGCTAGGTGCTGGGGCGCCTCGCGGTGGTTTGCTGTCGAGGAGACGGGTGGGCCGTCCGCTGTGTAGTCTGCGGGCCACCCGTACTCCAGAAAGTCCACGAGCTGATCGTCGTGGTATCCGGTAAGGCGGTCTCTCCAGCGGTCTATGTTGAGGTCGGATGGGACTGGGATCCGAGCTGCAATGTAGTTGGGGAGGCCTGAGCGCCTCACCTCGTCATAGGTATATCGGTATATGTCATTTTTCCATATGTGGGGTATGGAAGTAGGCCAGAAGCGGTCTAGGATGTTCCTATATGAGAGTGGTGTGTGCGGGGGGTTGTAGTGTGGGGCTGCCGAGGTGAGGTCGTTATTGGTGATGTCGTCAATGTCCTCGTCGGCCGCCTCTCTTTGGTGGTATGTGAGGAGCGCGTCCGGAGGTTCGGTCTCGTCATTGTTCGTCATGTTGTCGTCTATATGGTGGTTTGTCGCCGACCGGGAGAAGGGCTGAGCGCAGACGACCGTGGTGCGGGTCGGCTCGTAGCGGACTATGACAGCGGTCTGTTGTGGCGTGTGGTCGATTGGTCCTTCTGTGACAGTGGTGTTGTCAGAGGCTTGTGGCGTGTCGGGGGGGTCGCGTGTGGAAAGGGGGGCGGGTGTTGGGGTGTGGGTGGTGTGGGGGGTGGTGGGGTATGTGTTGGAGGTTGGGCTTGTGGCGGGGGGGGTGGGTTGGTGGAGTGGGGGGTGGTTGTGGGGGAGACGGGTGGTGGATAGTGGTGGAGGGTGTGGGTGAGGTTGAGTGGTTGGTGAAGTTGGGGGTGGGGGGGGGTGTTAGGGGGGTTGAGAGTTGTGGGTGGGGGTGCGGGTGGGGGGTGGACGGGCGGGTGGGTGGTGTGGGTGGGTCCGGTGGCGGTGTTGGTCGGGGATGGGCGGGGGTGTGTGTGGGCTGGGGTGGCCGGTCGCCACGTGGTCTGTGTCTGCCGTTGGTGTCGGGTTCTCTCCATTGCCGTTAGGTGTAGTCGTTGTGTCCGCGGCGGCATTTAATGGGCGTCCCCCGTGGCGGTCGCCGTCTCCAGTGGCGCGGCGGGGGTCGTTTGGATGACGGTTAGGCGTTTGACGGCTGTGGTCGGCACGGGGGATGTGTGCGTTAATGTGGTTCAGTTTTGGTTCGCTTGAGCTGCTTGTTGCGTCAGATGATGTCACGTGGTGCGCTAGGGTAACCTTAGCGGCGGAGCTCGGGTCGGGTGGTTGGTCCGCCAGCGTCCCACGTGGCGTTTTGGCGGGAGTCTGTGGTCGGTTGTCCGCATCCTTTTGCTTGGTTTTGGCGGGAGTTAGGTTTACGGCGATTTCGGTGTCTGAGCAGTGGTCGGCGGTGGCCTTTCGTTCGGCACGTGCCCAGCCGTTCAACGAAAATCCGCTTTTTGTTCGTCGGCCTCGGTCGCAGCCGCTTTTCTTTCTTGTTGCCGTTTTTTATTATTACAGTCTTGCTCCCGGTGCGGGTTGGATTTCCTGTACTTATTTGCACACCATGCGCAGACATGTGCGTATTTTTCGCTACCCGTGCCGTGGGTGGCTGTGAATCCGCAGTCATTTCCCCAGTTCCACCTGTGGCACGGGCAGCCATCCGTCTCGGGTGTGAACTCGGGTCTTTTGTATGGAGTGTTAGGTGCTGTTTGTTCGTCTCGTCCTTGCTGGGTTCGGTGCGGCGCCTCGGATCTCGCCGTTCTCCTCTGCTCCTCTCTCCGTATACCCGCCAGGCAGGCTCCTCTCTGGAGATCTTTTATGGCTTGCTCATCGCGCCAACCTCTAGGGAGGCGGCCGTCCTCTATCATGGCGAAAGTCTTTTCTGACCATGCTAAGCATGTCTCCCAATGCCACTCGCCGGCCATATTGCAAATCTCGTCCTGGTGTTCTATAATTGCTTTGATCCAGTGGTGGGGGAGTTTGGGGTCCTTCCTCATTCTCGCAAGGGCTGACATGTACTCGTGCCAGTTGCTCTCCCCCAATCCTACTTTTCCTTTCTTCTCTTCCCGGATCACATATGTATGGGGCAGAAATGGCCTCCTACCTCTGCTGTTGGGTCGTCCGTCGTCATTCGTTTGCAGTATGGCGTCTACGAGGTCTCTGTGTCGGTGGTCGTCCTCACTTGATGAGTCGTATCGTGTGCGGCGCCCTGATCTGTTCTTGTGCATTGCTGTGTGTTCGTCTTGTTCGTCTCGTCCTTTGTGTTTCCTCCTGCTGCTTTTGTCGCTCCGGCTTGAGTCGTTAGACGTTTCCCGCCATCTGCGACCACGTGGCGATGGGGGGTGCGTGGCGATTCCGTTTCGTGGCGTCTCTTCCGTTTCTTTGTACGAGTATTGTCCTGGGACCGGCTCCTCGTGCGGGATGCCCGTTTGGAGGTCTCCAGTGCGCTGACTCTCTCTGCCATGGCTTTGGCGAGGGAGGCCTGCTGCTGGATTGAGTCCGCGACAGATTGCCGTAGTAGGGCGATCTGCTCGGCGGTTGTGCCTCCCTCGGGCTCAATTTCTCCAGGCGTCGTCGATTTTTTCGCTACTACCGACCGTGGTCTGCCGCGTAGGCGAGGGGTCCTAGCCGTTTCTGTGTCGGTGGCTGGGTCGGTGGTCTGAGCCTGTGCCAATGCGGTGGCGTGGCGTGGTGTCTTGCGTGGCGGCATGGTGAGTTGCTCGGTGGTCAGTCTAACGGCGTGTAGATGCAGCTTGAAGTTGGAGGGTGTTGTCGGTGCGGTGTCTGGTGAGAAGTGGGGTGAGTGAGGGGGCAGGGGAGTGTAGGGGCGGGGGGAGGAAAGAGGTCAGAGATGCTGGTTCCCGGTCGTGGGTCGGTAGTGCCGCCATCTGCAGGGGAGAGGGGAAGTAGGGGGGGGGAGGAGCGGTGGCGCCACCTGTAGGGAGGCGGGTCAGGTAGAGGAGAGGGAAGGGTGGGAGAAGAGGGGGGAGTGATGAGCAGCTCCGTCTCGGTCCCGAATTACCCACATTACCGAAGTAATATGCACAATTACATATTGTGTTCCCAAACTGTTTAAAAAAACTTAAAGCTAGTAAAAAGAAAACTCAAGTATATTATATGTACATCATGAAAGTTTCAAGATTATACTTTCAAAATAAATTTTATTTCAGGTATATAATAATCAGATAATAATATTGTAACACAATCAACATTTTCAGCTTATATTCAAAATAACATTATATTTCAGTTCTGTATCATTACCACCTCGGCGATGTTTGGGAGGGTGTATGTAGGTTTAACAACAATCCCAAAGAGAAGATGCCGCCATGCCATTCAGGGACTGAACCTTCACAAATGAACAGCGCAGCCAATCCCAACAGGGGGCGCTGCCATCACATCTGGGGCTCAGTCTTACCATCATCAGCGGCGCTATGCTTCCCAGTGAGTGTGCCTTGCCCACTGCTGGCAGCATTGTGTCTGGTACAGGGTCCTACGCCCACTCTACCATACACTTGCTTATGGCTGACTCATATATATATATACATACATATATACATATATATATACATATATATACATATAAATATATACATGAGTCAGACTCACGAAAACGGGCCAATCGGTGGTCAAGTGAAGATGTCGGCATCGCAATTCTTAAAAGTGTAGTGCATTTCTTTGTTTCATATTAAATTATCCTAGAAATAAATAAGGTTGTTGTATTTTCTCGACCTATACATTCAGTAAAAAATTAAGGACTTTCCAACATCTCTGTCAATGCTAAACTATAATTAGACCGATCGACGCTGACATCCAATGATCGATGCCGACAACTTTAATAGATGTCGGCGTTGCAATTCTTAAAGTCTCATGCATTTCTTTGTTTTATATTAAATTATCCTAGAAACAAATAACGTTGTTGTATTTTCTCGACCTATACATTCAGTATAAATTTAAGGACTTTCCAACATCTGTGTCAATGCTAAACTATAATTATACCGATCGACGCCGACATCGATGCTCGACGCCGACAACTTCCACCAATTGGCCTCTTTTCGTGATCCGGACCCACATACATATATATATATATATATATGGGTTGGTGGTGCCTGAGTGGGATGTAAAAAGACATAGTGGTGCTGGCAGGTCTGGGTGTGATTGCACTCAGGGCCTAGCCCTTCTGCTGGGGTAGGGGTCACCACACTCAAAAGGTCAAAGTTGGTGGTGGCCAAGGGGCCAGACAGCTACTGGTGGTGGCCAGACCACTGGTATCCATAGAGACCAGGAATGCTGGATTCCTATTGGTGAAACTGGGAATGCTAGATTCCTATTGGTGGAAGGAGGTGGTATGATACTCTACCAAGAACCCATGTAACTATATAAGAATAAACCAGAGCGTAAAATATTCTGATATTTGGCATAGGGGGAATGCAAATGTTCTATTACTGATCGGTGTACGTGATCAGGCGCATGTATGTATATGGGTCAGGATCACGAAAAGAGGCCAATTGGGGAAAGTTGTCGGCGTCGAGCATGGATGTCGGCGTCGATCGGTATAATTATAGCTTAGCATTGACAGAGGTATTGGAAAGTCCTTAAATTCATCCTGAATGTAAAGGTCGAGAAAATGAGAAAATACAACAACCTTATTTGTTTCTAGGATAATTAAATATGAAACAAAGAAATGCACTACACTTTTAAGAATTGCGACGCCGACATCTTCAATTGACCACCGGTTGGCCCGTTTACGTGAGGCTGACTCAGGTATATATATGTATGGGTTGGTGGTGCCTGAGTGGGATGTAAATAGACATAGTGGTGCTGGCAGGTCTGGGTGTGATTGCGCTCAGGGCCTACCCCATCTGCTGGGTTAGGGATCACCACACTCAAAGGTCAAGGTTGATGGTGGACATGTGGCCATACAGCTTGATGGTGGTGGGCAGACCACTGGTAGCCATGGGGACCAGGAATGCCGGATCCTTATGGGTAGGGCCTAGAATGCTTGTTTCCCATTGGGGGAAAGGAGTGGGGTGATACTCTCCAATGAACCCATGTATCCATATAAATAATAAACCAGAGGGCTAGATTCTCTCTTCTTCTTTACACTTTATACTCTTCCTTTCTCTTTGTCTGTATTGATTTCACTATAACCTGTGTACCCAACCACACATTCGAGCTTTAGCCATTTTACAATATGGTCATTCTGACATATTTCTTTGGAGGAAACCTATTGCCGCCACATAGGCTACTCTTTGTGATAAGCAGCAAGGGGTCTTTTATATGCAGTTTCCCACAGACAGGATAGCATATACCACAGCCTTTGATGAACAAGTTGTGGACCACAGGTTGGAACGGAAAATAGCCCAAACTGCAAATGCGTCCAGTGAGCAAGATCGATCGGATGATTCACACCTTCACAGGTGGACACTCTACCGCCTGAGCTACGTTCCGCTCCCACTTTTCCCCAGAATGTCACTGACTAGCACTCGGTGAGATATTGTTCGTAGCATGAGGGTTGAGCATCGTTTCCCAACCAGCCATTCAAGTTGCATAGTCCGATGGCTTTGAGTTTCTGTCATTTTCTGAGATAAATACATTAAATTGATCATTGTAATCTACTTTACTTTAGGTTGAAGTAACTTTTAGTTTAAATGGCTAACTTTGGAGATATTTGAAGTGACAACATGCCAAATTAATTTTGGCAAGCACGCCAAACTCTGATGCCAGAGGCTTATGCAGTAACAGGTTCTATTAAATTGACTCCCCATGCCCTTCTATGTGACAACAAATGCTTAATAACTGTACCAGTGTCGAAGATAAATATGTAGAATCAAATCTAGCTAAGTGTTTTGGTTTTGAAAATGTGATGCTTCATCGGACTATGCAGCTTTAAATGCTTCCTAAATCATATTAACTTCTTTGTATTTGTAATTGGATGCAGAACTTGATGTACATCTATTTCCAACACAAAATCGATAGCTTCATTTGAAAAAATATTATTTCCTTAAGAACTAGGCCCAAAAAGAGAAAACAAAGTTTAATATTAAAGCGACACTGTACGGCAGGCAAGCTTTGTAATCCACAGTTGGCAGAAGACTTATAAAAGAATGGAAGCGTACACTTGCCATCACAGAAATCACAGCCATGCCGACGCTAAAGGAAAGGGCTTGTCCGGGAGTTGAACCCGGGACCTCTCGCACCCTAAGCGAGAATCATGCCCCTAGACCAACAAGCCATGTTGTCAGCTGCCCTTCAAAATAGATCTCAACGAAATTACATCTCTCGCCTTCACCTTATGTTAACTTTGCACCGACCGCTCTCCCATCCCCCACACACACACTCTTTCACACACACACCCTCCGTGCACACTTGCCAAAATGGGCCAGCGGCCATTTAGTCATTCACCTTATGCTGCTGTCACATTACGACATTTCTCACTGGCGTGCCGCCAACGGGCAAAATATTTTCAAGGCGTCGAGACACGTCAAACTTTTTGGCGTTTGGGAGAAAGTTTGACGGGGCGCAGCGTGTTAGTAGCGTGTTATTAGCGCGCCTCCAACGGGTTTCGGCGTGCGGCGGAACAATGTGTCAACGTCCCGCCAGCGGGTTCCCAGCGTGTTATCAGCCTGTCGACAGCGCGTTAATCAGGGTCGGCGGGTTCCCAGCGTGTTATCAGCGTGTTATCGGCGCGCTGTTGGAGCGTTGACGGTGTGAGGGTGGCGCGTCATTAACGGGTACCATTATATACTCAAAGCCAAAACGCTGACGAAAAGTTGGCAGAACGCGGTGAAACGTTAGGCGCGCCAGCAACACATCCAGACGCGCCAGCAACACGTCCAGACCCGCCAGCAACACGTCCAGACGCACCAGCAACACATTCAGACGCGCCAGCAACATGTCCAGACGCGCCAGCAACACGTTCAACGTGTCGAGAAATGCTGTCGCAACACCAATAGCGCGCCCACTACACGTCGATGGAACGTTACCGACGTGTTGACGGACCACTCGCAGTTTGGCGAAAAATGCCCAAAGTTTGTCAACGTTGATCAACGTGCCACGAGCAGCCCGGCAACCCGCTCATAACATGTGTTGACATGCTGCAAATGCGCTCATAACGCGCAACCCAACACGTTGACGCGCGTTGTGGCTCATCGAAAGATTTGTGCATGCACAAAATGTTCGACGCGGCCCGACGCGTGCCAACGTGTGGGTCCACACGTTGCTGTCACTCAACGTGTACCGACGTGCCGGTACCGCGTTCGTAATGTGCCGGTAACGCGTGCTGACGCGTGCCGACGCTTCGCCCAAAAAGGCGACACGTCGGTAAGCGTCGGTGAGAAACATCGTAATGTGACAGCACCATAACAGTCTTGCTTTTTCAAATAGATTTTCAGAATTTTCAGTTTTCTTAATCCGATTAAAGTTGCATAGTCCGATAATTTTGAGTTTCTATCATTTTCCGAGATAATATATATTTAGTTAATTGTTGTAATCAACCTTACTTTAGTTTGAAGTAATTTTTATTTTAAATGGCTACCTTTTGAGATATTTGAAGCACAAACATCCTAAATTAATTTTGACAAGCATGCCAAAACCACAGGATTCTGCAGTAACAGGTTCTATTAAATGAACTCAGCATTCCCTTGTACATATAAGTTAGATATGTAGAACCAAATCTAGATAACTGTTTTGGTTTTCAAAATTTGATGTTTTCGTTGGACTATGCAGCTTTAATAAATACAGATGCCAAAATCATTTTGCTTATGCTATCTATGCTTTTAATGATTGGTTATAAATACACCCATGCTCTATTCATCTCTTGATGGCTTAGCAGTTTTCTTCATTGTAGACCAGACGGGGTGGCCGAATGAGTTGAGCTTCCGTCTCCTGTTTTGGGAGATCGGGAGATCCAAACCCATGAGTTTGTGGGTTCAAATCCTGGTCGAGTCAAACCAATGACTTAAAAATTGATACTTGTCGCTTCCTAACCTGGCACTCTGCATTATTAGGATAGGGCAAGGACTGGTTAGCTCAATGTCAGGATAATGTGACTGAGTATGATATCAGGTCATGGTGCTGGCGGCCTGGTTTCCCAGTTGGGCAGCACTATAACGTCGCCATGAGTGTGCACTGTCACAAGTCGGTACCCACCCTGATATGTCCTTAGGTGTTGCTAGGACGTAAAACAACAAACAAACGGCCAGCATTGAAAACAAGCCTGGGTACCCAGGCTTACATGCTATGGACAGAATTAATACAGCCTCAATAAAAAAAATTAATTAAAAAAACAGCATTGTTGTTTTTATGCTTTTATGCTTTTATGTATGTAGTGCATATTCGATTGCTCACCTATGGTAATGAGCAGCACCATGAAGAGTGTGATTGTCCTGATGTAAGGATGCGTCTGCATAAAGTTGCCATCTCTGGCTGAGGCTCGCTCATCCTTATGCAGTTTTTCTTGTTCAGCCATACCTAAATAGAAGGCTTCTGGGTCATTCATGCATGTTACCTTTTTGAAGATTTTTGCTGCGTATTATGGATAAGTCTGAATAGACTTGTTTTCACCATTAGACAGTTTATCGATAGAAAGCCCGAGCCTACACTTTTACCGACCCAAGTGATTTGTAACCTCCCACACCACATAGACATGGTATGAGAGCAACTGGCCTTTGATGACGCTGTAAGTTATACCCAGCGGTGGAAATCCAAATTGGCAGAGGTGGGGGCACGGGGAATTGAACCACCGACCTTCAGATTAGAAGTCTGACCTAGAAAAAAGTCAGACACTCTAACGACTACACCACAGAGAATACCTGTTTAACTTGGGTAATTCATAACATAGAGACAGAGCCACTGATCTTTGAATCTGCATTGGGTTGCTGAGGTAACTCATTTCAGATACATGTCCCCCAGCATTCATATTAAACCAATGTTCCGTGAATTTGCATTGGGTTGCTAAGTAAGGTACTTTTACATGTAAAAGCGATGGTTTGAACAAAATACAAACATTTCTCGCCGTGAATATGGCCTATGCTGCCCACACGGCGCAAAGCAACCACCAATCAATCAATCTAAGTAAGGTAACCCACAACAAATGCATGTTCCTGAGCAATCATATCAATTCAAAATTATATCGAAATATATGGATCTGTACAGTTTGATGTTTAAATTTTAATTATAATACGTTCCTTGTTTAGACGCGTAAGGGGACAATTTCAACAACGAACAGTTTGTCTTCCCTATTCTACTGTCTTTGCCATATCCCAGTAATGCAGAGCACTGAGTCAGCTAGATAAAGGATTCACCCCGTACTTGCAGTACACAGGTGAATACCAACCGTATATAAAAGCTGGCGAAAAAGTGGGGAAATGAAATGAGAGCCTAAATTCACGATCTAAGAAGCAGCACTTATTCTTTATATATGTCTTCATATTTCCTTGCTAATTTTGAGTTGAAAAATATAATAAAACGTCTAGTTTAATAGACTTTAAAAGTGAAATCGATGGCGTTCTATCACCACCATATTGTCTTTTTGCATTCTCTCCCATTTCACCAACTCTATGCCGATATAAGTAGCCATTTGATATTGGAGCCAGGCATTCTACTTCCTATTCCATAATAAAGCAGTTTTCGCTAGTATTTAGAATATGTTGTGAAGCAAGATGTGATCTTTAAAGTTGCATAGTCCGATGGTTTTGAGTTTCTGTCATTTTTTGTAGATATTCGATTGATCATTATTTTTTACTTTGCTTTACTGTTTGAAGTAACTTTTATTTTAAATGGCAAGCTTTTGATATATATTGAAGTGCAAACATGTCAAATTAGTTTTGGCAAGCATGGCAAAACTGTGACATCATAGACTTCTGCAGTAACAGGTTCTATTAAATTGAATCAACCTCAGTATTCCCCTCTATGCAGAAACAAATGTGTAATAAATGCATTAATATCTAAGTTAGATATTTAGAACTAAATCTAGATAATTCTTTTAGTTTTTAAAATTTGATTCTTTATTGGACTATGTCTAGGCAGCGTATAAGTCATTGATTTGACTCGGCCAGGGTTTGACCCACAGCCACGACCTGACAAAATGGGAGGTGGGCACTCAACCCATTTGATGACTTGCCGATTGTTATGGTTCTGTGAGTTAATGGTCCTGCGTTTAATAGTAACTTAAAATTGGACAGTGTAGGAAGTTGCCATGACTACAACTTAATTGTAGGCCTACTGGTTTAATGGTTAAAGGGAAAAGGTATAGGTGGTTGGAAAAACAAACAAACTCGGAATAGTTCTAATTTGTGCCACAGGGTGGTGCATGCTTAGTACTGAATTTTTTAACTTGGTGGTGTAGAGTGACCTAGATTGGTCATGTGACAGCTGTTGTTGTGAAGATGGCTTGGTGAGTGGAGAGAAGGGAGAGTAAAACTGAGGTATTTTCAATTTTCTTTAGAGTAGTTCAAACAGGATTTTATATTTGCTTTAATGTAAAATAAAATATATTTCAGTACAATTACATTGCATAATTCAATCAGAAACACATAGAAGGAAAAGTTCTTTTGTTGTTGAATGTAAAAATGTTTTGTACTGTATGGGGTTTGAACCCACAACACCAAACAACTTCACATTACAAGTTCAACACCCTAACCACTATGTATGTATGTGTGCATGTGTGTATGTATGTATGTATGTATGTATGTATGTATGTATGTATGTAGGTATGTATGTATGCCTTGTATGTATCATACATATATACTATACTAGTAGCTAGTGCATATATATAAAATGTATGTGCTGTGTGGCCATCATACGGCAACCCTAAGGTCACTGCACGGCCACCACATGATTTTTAGAAATGTTATATATGCACTAGTATATACGTAAAATATATATATACAAGGTATATACATGCATGCATGCATACATGAACCTTGTATATATATGTTGTTGTATACAAATAGCATGAACTGAGACAACCAGCTCATGTGGCCTCTGTAGTCTAGCAGTTAGGGTATTACATATATGTTAGTACACTTACATTGCATAATTCAATCAGAAACACATATAGAAGGAAAAGGTCTTTTTGTTGCTGAATGTAAGAAGTAGTGGACTGTATGGGGTTTGAACCCACAAGACCAACAACTTCAGATTACAATTTCAACCCCCTAACGACATTGTTTTGATTGGAGCCATAAAAAGTGGGTGATAATAAAAGAAAACTCAGGCATCTCTGTGCATGGCCTTTGAAACGAGCACAGTGGTGACCTCTGTTGAAACAAAGGCCAGGGGACCAGGCTACCTATACCTGTTTTAAGACTTAAGGCCCTGTCACACTACGACGTATGGCGGCGGCGTATGTGTAACGTTGCAAAATAATTTGAAAATCATAATAGGTCGAGATACGGCGACCGTTTTGCAATGCGTGAGGTCCCAGCGACGTATGAAGCATACGCGTAGCCTATGCCTGGCGTACGTCTACCGTATCCCTACCGTATGCAAAGCATATGACGACGTATACACAGCGTATTGGGACGTATTTTGACGGTTGGAGGTGACAGGACCAGAGTATGAGTAACGTATGCTGACATATGCCGAACGTGCTCTTAACATATCCCAAAGTTCCACTAACGTACATGTAGCATATGAGGAATGTATGAGCCACACATCAACACACATTGACAATTTTGAACATGCACGACAATTTTTTTGGAGCCTTGACGCACGCCGACGTATAATGACGTATGCAAAGCGTACCCGACATATGGCCAACATATATGTAACATATGACGTTGTACGCCGATGTGTTGGTCGAAAATACATACGTTGGCATAGGCTAAGGCTATACGTCGTAGTGTGACATCACTTTTACAGAATGTTGTGAGTACATTATATATGCGGAGGGTGCAGGTTCAACGTACGGCTAACCTATGCCGACCTACCCCTAACGTGTGCATAATGTACGCCACGTACGCCCAGCGTACGTCTAGCGTATGAGAAACATATGAGCCACACGCCAGCATAGGTTTAAAATTTTGAGCATGAACAACATTTTTTCGGCGGCTCGACCTACGCTGACCTATGAAAAGCTTATACGACCTATGCCCAACCTATGAGTAACCTATGAAGGCCTATGCCGACGTGTTGGTCAAAAAGTGCATAGGTTGGCATACGCTAAGGCCATAGACCTATTTCAATGTTTACAAACATCGTGTATGCGCGCCCAGCTTGGCTGCAGAACGTAGGCACACTGCCATTGAGTTTGCCGGTATGCGCAGTGCAAAACGTCAGTTTTAGTCAAAATTAATAGAAATCCAGAACCATAACCTTATAAATTTAATATAATCTTTTTGTTAAGCATGTTTTCTATATATGTTCCAAGCGGTTTGTGTCTAGGTCGTGTGGTTTTAGAGATATTAAATCTTTTCTGTAAGATTGCTCACGGCCATTGACAATCATCGAGTTTGCCGGTAACCGCAGTGCAAAACGTCAGTTTTAGTCAAAATTAATAGAAATTCAGAACCCTAACCTCATAGATTTAATATAATCTTTTTGGTAAACATGTTTTCTATGTGTATTCCAATCAGTTTGTTTCTAGGTGGTGTGGTTTTAGAGATATTTAACTTTTACTGTATGAAGATTGCTCTCGGCCATTGACAATGCATTGAGTTTGCCGATACGCTTGGTGCAACATGTCGATTTTATTCAAAATTAATAGAAATGCAGAACCCAAACCTTATAAATTTAATATAATCTCTTTTTTTAATGTGTTTTGATATGCAACCCAATCAGTTTGTGCCTAGGTGGTGTGGTTTTAGAGATATTTCACCTTTTCTCTTAGATACAAGATTCACCCCGTACTGCTGCAGTAGGGGTGCAAACCAACCCTATATAAAAGCTGTCGAAAATGCGGGTCAAAGAATTGAGAGCCTAATTTCACAATCTAAGAAGCAACATTTATTCTTTACATCTGTCTTATTGATAGCCCGCTACCTTTGAGTTGAAAAATATAATATAATATCTAGTTTAATAAGATTTAAAAGTGAAATCGACGGCGTTCTGCGGCCGCCATCTTGTCTTTTTGGATTCTCTCTCATTCACCAACTCTCTGTTGATATAAGTACCCATTTGACACTGGTACCAGGCATTCTACTTGTTGTTCCATACTAACGCTCTTTTCGACCGTATTTATATAGGGTTGGTATTCACCCGTGTACTACAAGTACTGGGTGAATCTTTTATCTACTTTTCTCTATGAAGATTGCTCATAGACATTGAGTTTGCAGTGTGACCGGATGTTGTCCTGCAGCCAAGAGGCGCGCGCACTGACCTAAATACATGTGCTGACGTCATATGAAATTGGTCAATAGGTCGTAGTGTGACAGGCCCTTTAGATTAGAATGCCAGATTTCTTCCTCCAAACTATAGTCCGGTGATGAGGAAGAATATTTAGTTCTCATTCTCAAGATTGGCTTGGTCCTAGTAGTAGTAGGCCTACCTGAAACTCAAAATGAAACGGCTTTGTCGATTATATCAGAAAGTGGACTATTCTGGCTTTGGTTGAAATATAAACCTGTAAGTAAGTACCTTCACTTATTACTTGACTTGCGAAGTTTGGATTTGCATTACTAGTAAACAACGCGTCGTTCAAGGATGCGCTCACGTCACTGAAGTGACGTCACGACATATGCAGCTGGTTCCAGGTAGTCGCTTTAAATGGCAGCTTTGGGCTGGTACGTGTTCTTCTTCATTATGGCCCTGTCACACTACGACGCGGTAGAGTAAGCCTACATAGGTTAAATTTTGCCATTATGTCGAGATATGTCAAGATACATTACTCGTTCATTAAGCCTACGTCGAGTTACGTGGAGATACGGTGACACACGTCAAGGTTTTGGACATACCCAAAACTTTTGATGTAGCCTGACGTAAAGGCCGCTACGTTGGGTTAGGTTGGGCTTATGTTGTACTCATGTTAGGCTTACATCGAGATATGTTCGACGTTCGTTAGAGCTACATCAGTCTATGTTGAGCTACGTCGACTTACGGTAGACTGACGGAGAGCCGGTCGGAATGTGCAGCCTGCACCCTGATAACGCGTTGTTAACGTATCTCAACATAGGTCTAACGTGTCTCTGATGTGTGTCTAATGTTAGTCTACCATAAGTCCAATGTGTCTTGATGTATTCGATGTAGTTGACCAATGGCTGGCATGCGTGTAACGTATGTAACGGGTGCCACGTTCTTTGAACATAAGGGAACGTGGTGTGAACGTGGTGTGAACGTTTTGCCTCCCTGTCCTTATGCTGAGCATGCTGCACTGTCGTTAGACTGACGGTGCTCACTGGCGGGCCTGACGTCGACTCACATTATGAATTGTCCATGTTGCCGGAAACATGCATAATTCAAAAACACTGACGACGGGCTGACATTATGAATACCATTGATACCGTTCGTAGCGCGCGTCGCTACGTAAAAAGTTAACTTCCGGTAGTAGATTCAAAGGCTAATCCAGTCCTTACCTGACCGTCGCTGAAGTCGGTTCATTGGTGTTCAATACTGAAATTTTGATTTCATTCGGTGAAATTAGTGGTTTCATGATGCCACGTCTTGGTAAAGTACCAGTTAGTGTTGGTAAATATTCTAAGGAGCTGCTGGACTCAATGGAGCTTACGGATGATATTGTTGTCGCAAGTACAAGTCGTTCTAATGTACATCGTCCAGGATCGTCGTCTCGAGTGCAAATGGAGGATTTAGCATCACCGATGTCTGTGATGCCGTCGTGTTCTGCAGTGGGTCCATCTCTGGAGGATATTGGGAGATTGTTGGACTCTAAGCTGGCAGCAGCACAACGTCCATTAATGGATCGGCTTGTTTCACTGGAAAATACGACATTGGCAAATGTGGGTCAGGCTGACAATAGTCTGGCAGTGGGTCAACATGACGTCACGGATGCAGAAAGCATAACAGCTATCAGCAACGTTAGTGACTCTCCGGCTCGATCGACAGGATCGTGCGCATTACGGGCTCTTCTTCGTACGGCAAGAGGTACAGTAAAACTTTCTTCTGGTCGTGACTCCGTGCGAAAACGCACTCATGATTGTGTACCATTTGATTGTGAAGGTTCTGATAGTGACGACTCGCTTATGCGTGATCTTATTCGCATAGCTGGGAAGAAGGCTAAGCGTACGGGAAAGTTGTCGTTGTTGCCTCACAAGTATGTGGTGAGAAATGACAAGAAGGGGAAGGTGGCTCAAGGAGAATCCCACTGGTTTGAATACTTAGCTGCCATTCGGCGAATGGTGAAAAGGGGTGACGTGCCCGTTGAATGGATTCCACATATCGAAGAGCACATTGACACTATTCTGGATATGGCCCAGCACTACACCTGGCAAACTTGTCTGACATATAGTGAGAGGATATTTTCTATGATTTCCGATAAAAGGTTGCCAGGAGGGTGGGGTGATCAAGGGCGAATAGTGGAAATTCGCCGCGACGTATGTGGTCTCGGTAGGCGTGTTGAGCCTACGGTATCAAAGCATGGACTGTTTAGCATGTATACTGAGTATAAAAAGGGTGTTGACCCTAGGCCGTGCATTGTTTTGAACAAAGGAGGTGTGTGTAGTTATAACACCGACCATGGGGAAGGTTCTGATAGGTTTCTGCATATATGCGCATATTGTGCGTTTAAACTGAGGCGTAAGCACCCACATAAGGAGGTGGATTGCAAAACCAAGCAGCGGACAAGGGATAGCCATCAAGATGACCATGATCGTACAAAGCATTTTTAGTTTGCAGCCGGCTGGAGGCTGCATCTTCCGTTGTGGACGTGTGTGTACCGGACGTCGACAAGTGTTGCAGCAATGATGCGGTAGATGTCAGCACGTTCGGGCGGGGTGACGTCGACAAGATCTGCAAAAGCTCCGTTAAGGTCGGTGGTGTAAATTCGTCTAAGCCTTCCCGGAGTTTAAATTTAGTTCTGTCGCGTACCCTCCTGTCACCCTCCATCGGTTCTGCTGTTAATCTAAATTGCCATAGTAGTGATATTGATTCCGTAGGTATATGCAAAACTTTGCGTGCTACCTCGGGTACCACAGAGAGGTCATCTAATACTTTGTGTGATGACAACAGGAAGAGATCAAATGCTGCCTCTGTTGATTCTAGATTGGCACATAAAGTCAGTCGATTTACAGTTGTTAACGATACATGCCGTAAGAGTGATGCTTTCAGTACTGGTCTTGTTTCTAATTATGGCGGTCAATATAAATGGTTTAATCCGAATCTAAGAATGATGCGACCGATTAAGGGTGTTCAGGCATTACGGGGTGGTGATATGAATTTGGATTTGAATATGGGTTCGCTACGAACACCACAACCTAAGACGGAGCACAGCAGTGTTCTCATTCCAAACATTAGTCGTGACAACGCGTCCCACTGTTGGATCCTGCCTGCCGCACAGCTGCCATCCCGAACTTGTCTGTGCGCTTACAGGCCACATTGCCCGTCTGTTATATATAAAAAGTTTTGTGAAAAATCTCCATTTGAATGTAGGTCTTATGTTCTGAACACTGGCCTAGTTTGACCTCAAACTGTAATTTATTCTTGAACTTTGCTGAATTTTATGCAAAGGTACGTAGTACTGGATTGCCAAACTATTTAGAAGCCAGAGTACCAGTCCCTTCTGGACTGGTAATACATCGATGGAAATAATTGTTAACTGATTATTACGATACTGATTTGGTTCGGTTTCTAGAATATGGTTGGCCATCCAATTTCACTGGTGATTTTATCCCCGCTACTTCTGAGTGCAATCATACCTGCAATGCGGAAGATTTATTTTGGATCGACAAATATGTAAGTACTGAACTATCTCACGGTGCACTGTTGGGCCCATTTGATTCTCCTCCTTTCTCTCCGTGGGCCCAAATTAGTCCTATTATGACCCGCCCCAAAAAGAATACTGCCGAGCGTAGAATCATTGTAGACCTTAGCTTTCCAAAGGGGCGCAGTGTTAATGCAGGGATAATTAAAGGGTTTTATCAGGGGAAGGAATATAAATATAATTTGCCCACTATAATGACATTAGCTAAACAAGTAACTCAGCTTGAAAAAAATTGTTTTGTTTGGTCTATTGACTTAGCGAGGGCGTACAGACAATTAAGAACCTGCCCCTTGAGCGTACCTTTGTTCGGAATCAGAGTGGACCAGAAATTTTATTTTGACACAGCCCCGCCTTTCGGCTGCAGAACCTCGAGTATGGCATATGCTAGGACTACAGAGGCTGTGGTTTATCTGATGAGACAGAAGGGGTTTTTCGCTTTGTGTTTCTTGGACGATTTTGTAGGTGTAGAAAGTACTCTGGTTAGGGCACAACAAGCGTACGATTTTATTTTAGAATGGACAAATTCACTGGGTTTAAGTCTTTCGATTAAAAAGTGTTCTCCCCCGACTAGGCGGTTGATTTGGCTCGGTTATGACCTGGACACATCCAACATGCTTATTAGAATTCCGAATGAGAAATTATTAGATATTTTATTAGAGTGTAAGAAATGGGTGGTGGGTAGGGCGGTTACCCGTAAAAATGTTCAGAGATTAGTGGGACGGTTACAATTTATTTCGAAATGTGTTGTGGCATCACGGGTTTTTATGAATAGAATTTTAGAGTTTCTTAGAGCCTCCCCTTATATAGGGAAGACGAAAGTTACTATCGAATTGGTTAAAGATATTTTATGGTTTCTACGCTTTGCAGAAGGACATAATAGGCTGGTTTTGCTCCATCACTTCCCGGAGAAAAAATGGATCATCGAGTGTGATTCTTCGTTGCAGGGTGGGGGAGCTTTCAGTGCTACTAAATTCTATTCCAGTTTTTATGATGAGACATTTCTGAGCCATAACTTTCATATTGCCCAATTGGAGGCTATAAATCTAGTGGTGGCACTAAAAAATTTGTCACCTGCTAATCCTCAAAATGTTCATATTATCATCAATACCGATAATGCAGCTTCCCAACAGGTACTGTCATCTGGTACTGGTAAGGATCCTGTCTTGTGTGCCTGTGCCAGGGAGATATGGCAGTTTGCTGCTATTCACAGTTGCCAGGTACAGGTCCTTCACAAGCCAGGAAAGGATCTGGTATTGGCGGATGCCCTAAGTAGGTTGTTCTTTGATACTAAATCTAAGTTACTTGCTGATAAATTGTGTCAGGCCAAACTATTGACTAAAATACATGTTTCGCATTCGTATGATGTTTTTAATTTGTTGTTATGATGGTACACTGCTAGTTGATACTTTTCTTATTTTGCCTTTATCAACTTGCAGGTGGTAACCACGCATTAGTGGGAAGCATTAGCGTGTACTTCTCGGCAGGATTATCAGAGGGAACTTGGAGGAATAAAGGGGTGCAATTTAGGGAGTATTTAAGGTTCTGTAGTAACATTAAAGATGACCCTAAGAGACCCAATCTTAAAACGGTAATGTCATATGCTTTGTATTTAAATGATAAATTCAAGACTGGAGGAGCAATAACAAATTACATGAGTGGGGCACGAACATGGGTTAGACTGTTGAGAGGTAATACAGCATCATTTGACTGTTATGCGATGTCACTGATCAAAAGTGGTATGTTTAAGCTAAAGAATAATACTGTAAATAGAGCCTACCCATTGAAAACTAAACATGTTAAACTGATAATTATCAAATTCAAAAAGATCGGAGATGATGGACTGGTGTTGATTATTGCATTATTAATAAGATATCTATGTTTGCTAAGACAGTCAAATTTGTTTTATTCCGAGGTATCGGGGGATGGCGGTCACAAGCTGCTCCGGGGTGACATCACGGCACACGACACACACCTGACGATAACAGTTAGGAGCTCGAAGACGACACACAAACCTGAGGATGTATATAGCATCGAACTGCCTCACGTAGCAAGTACTGACTTCTGTCCTGTTCGAGCATGGAACAAGTACGTCCGTCGGTTCCCAGTGCATGACAGCGCTCCAGCATTCATGATGTCAAATGGGGACCCCTTTATAAAAACACGGGTCTCTGCCGCTGTGAGCACCCTATGTGATTACAAAACTCTCCCCCTTCATTTCACCTGTGATGCAATTAGCCTAATCAATTTAACCATGTCTGGAAAGAGGAAGGAAAACTAGTCATAAGGATGAACAGTGAATAAGTTGTGCTTTATTGGCAGCAACTCCTGTCATCCCCCTTACATGTGACCTAGCACCTGTACTCCTCCTATACTGCCCACACTATGTCTCATTGTCTCATTAACCGGTATACTGCAAACAGTGCCTACAGCCCATGGGACAGGAGTCCTATGGCTGTGTGTACACTCAATTAGAATAGCTGAATTTTGATAGCATCAGACAGAGTGTCTGGGGTCCTGCTCTAGAGTAGGTGTGTCTCACTCCAGAGCCAGGCTGAGAGTGATTCTCCTTCAGTGTGTCTGAAGCAAACTCATGAATAATTAATTAGCTGAGACTAGTGTGTGGGTCAGGATAGGCCAAGGGAGTCAGGTGACCGGACATTCCCCAGCCAGCCAATGAGACACTCCCCCACAGACTGGGTGGGTGACCACCCCATTAGGGGCTGTCACTCAAGCCAGCTGCAGGTGGTGCACTCTATACATATGCAAATTAGGCTGGTGGGTCAGTCGGTGGTCTTGGGTGGACAGGATGTTGCAACAGTTACAGATTTGTATATAGTAAAATCATTCTTTTCCTCTTTTGTATTCTTTATGAACACCAAGAGAACATTTCAACCATCATGTACTGTTTCTTACAAAGGAACTCTTTTCATAAACTCCAAACATCATATATAACAGATAGTTTACTCTATTCAGCATCATGTACATTTCCATCAACTCTACTCTTAGTAGATAACATATAGTTTACCTCACTCAGTATCATGTACAATGGGGGTGGACTTCTGTTGACTTTAGTTACCTTTAGATTACATAATATCAGTCCCACTCCAGTATCCAAGAATAATAATGCTCTCTGCCAATATATAATTCTTAACCGAAAATCCGTATATTTTTACACCTTGACTGCCCAACTGTTTAACAAGTGCATGCAAGTCGCATTGAAAGCGGCTGGACTTCCCTGGTGGCCATTGGTGACATGTCATAGCCTACGGCGAGGGGGACCTCAGGAGTATGCAAGAGTGGGAATGCCACTTGAGTGCATAAAAGCACTTGGGAGATGGAAGTCGAACAGTGTGTTTAACTATGTGAAAAAAGATGTATTGTAGATTGGGACCATTAGCTCTCCTGTCCCAATTTGGCTGAGAGCTTATGGTCCCTATGACCCATGACGTAAATGTTTGCTGTATGCTACAAAAAGTGTGAGTGTGTGAGTGTGCCGGATGCAAGCTGACTGTGTGACCGTGATCTGCCCTAGCTGTTACCTCATGTCTTCAATTTTCAAGCGCTTCACAGAAATGAATAACTGAATCCATATGATTGATAGTACAATCAAGAATATATCCTGCAAATAAGTAATGAAAACCTAGTAATGATTGATATCTTTACCTATATAAAGCTGCAAATAAGTAATGAGATCAGAATAAAAACAATAATTCACAGGTTGTACTACCTGTTAATAGATAAAAGTAGGTAAAGCAAATAGGCTCAATTGTACTATTGAGTAAAGCTAAATATACTAACTTGTTCACAAAGGTGTAGTCTGCAAGGCTTTGTAAAAATTTATTAAGCCTGATTAATAAATTTATTAGCCCATAAAAGTTTATCGGTGTCTGGTTTTGAATTGTCCATGTTGCCGGAAACATGCATAATTCAAAAACACTGACGACGGGCTGATATTAGGAATACCATAGATACCGTTCGTAGCGCGCGTCGCTACGTAAAAAGTTAACTTCCGGTAGTAGATTCAAAGGCTAATCCAGTCCTTACCTGACCGTCGCTGAAGTCGGTTCATTGGTGTTCAATACTGAAATTTTAGCCATCCCACCCACCCATACTTTGGCTGAGAGCTTATGGTCCCTATGACCCATGACGTAAATGTTTGCTGAATGCTACAAAAAGTGCGAGTGTGTGAGTGTGCCGGATGCAAGCTGACTGTGTGACCGTGATCTGCCCTAGCTGTTGCCTCATGTCTTCAATTTTCAAGCGCTTCACAGAAATGAATAACTGAATCCATATGATTGATAGTACATATATCCTGCAAATAAGTAATGAAAACCTAGTAATGATTGATATCTTTACCTATATAAAGCTGCAAATAAGTAATGAGATCAGAATAAAAACAATAATTCACAGGTTGTACTACCTGTTAATAGATAAAAGTAGGTAAAGCAAATAGGCTCAATTGTACTATTGAGTAAAGCTAATATACTAACTTGTTCACAAAGGTGTAGTCTGCAAGGCTTTGTAAAAATGCATTAAGCCTGATTAATAAATTTATTAGCCCATAAAAGTTTATCGGTGTCTGGTTTTGAATTATGCCAGAGTCACACATAGCTATGTTAGGGTGGGCATAATTATGCGAGTCCTACGCTAACCTGTTGCTAGGGTTTCGCTAGGATGACGCCATGCACGCTGGAGGCTCATTAGCCTTACGTTGAGCCTTTTTTGGGTTAAGTTCTAACTCAGTGAGACACATTACAACTACGTTGGACCAACATTTCGCCTATGTCCACTACATTGCACTAACGTCCTACTTGGCCCCGAAACATCGAGAATTTCTACCTATCTCAAAATAAAAAAGTGATTTTTACGTTGCCCACTAGCAGGCCTGTTACGTCGTAGTGTGACAGGGGTATTACGGTGCTCTGGTTTTTCAGCGTGCTGGGAAACTACGCAGATCTCTCGGCGTACTGAAGGCTGACGTGAACTACATGACGTCATGAGCTTTGAGTTGCGGAACCGCACGCTTTTAGTGGCGTTCTAATTAATTGTACCACGGTCACTAATGATAGTGGAGACAAAAGTTGACATCCTCTAACTATGCATCGGGTAGGTGTTCTTATAGATTCCATCTTAGTACTCTGGCAGAATTTCGAACAGTTAGCAAACGGTAATAGCTATGTTTTCAGCATTGCAAAATGCAGCGTGAGACAACAAAAAACCAAACGTTACGAACGCAGGTCCATGACCATGTGCACAAACGCAGCTTAAAGCAGTCGGATCTACTCACCCGGCAGTCATAAAGTATGATTTGCTCTCACTTATAATAATTTCATAATTCTGTGAAACTTGCACGAAAAGCTAAGTTACCCTGGACAACATGTGTTCTCGTTACTTTCCTCTCCAATCGAGCAGTGTAGACTCTGACTCAAATGAAAGTAATGCATAAACCCTAAATTCCTAATGGTTTGTGTGGTGGGTTATGGGGTCTGTATAGCCGTGTTTACACGGGGAATTGTGAAACGATGTAGACAAAGCGATTCATATGAAGCGTTTTGGAAGCGTGTTTACACGGCGGAGTTGAAAAGTGTGTCGACGCCGGGAATCAGCAGGCGCCTGTAGCCGGCTAGCACTGCTGTTTGTTTTGTTTACACTTGGTGATTCGACGCCGATGTTGCTGCTACGGTAATATCGCTTGGAATTTAAGGTTAATTTAATTAAATTTCATTATTTGAGGATGTAATTCTGTTAAATATGATCGCATTTAATAGATTTCGGCCTAATTGGGCCCTAACACTGCCGGGTACAAGCGATTAGTTACTGCTCCATCTGTTGCTGGCAAGCCCTACTATTTTATACTATCGCCGCCCGGGAACCAGCTGAATCGCTTCAAATAAACCACCTCCCGAGGTGGTATAGATGAGGCGTTTCATATGAAGCGATTCAGCCCTAAAACGCCACAGAACCGCGTCTACACGGCAAATGTGAGTCGATCTAGGCAAGGCGTTTCATATGTGGCGTTTTAAATCTCCCGTGTAAACACAGCTTATGACAATATTTTACTGTCAAAACATTGCCACCAACCAACCAATAACCAGACATTTGCGAGGACGTATTCACTTTGACGAATTGAACACATTCAGTCTTTTCTTAGATGGTGTTTCAAGGGTTTTATGAGAAATCTTGGATCAATGAGACTTGTGAATGGAATGCACACACCGACACTATTAGACACTATCAACTATCAGTATCACTGTCACTATACTCTATAGACTACATCACGGTTCCAGCGGCGCGGTGCATTGTGGGATGCATCAGAGCAAAACATACCCCCCAAAAAGCACATGGCACATGCCAATACACTGGATGCAGCTATGAAATGTGCTAGTTTCAGATCATCTCAGCTCTTGTTTGGAACATAGAATACCAGCTAAAAAAATATATATAATAAATTAAGATATTAATCTTTTATCCAGCATTGCATTTACATCAATATAATCAGCAGATCTTATGCCATGTGCATTTAGATTTAGAAAGATCTAGGCATTCAGACTAGTGTTGGAGCCATAGCCAGAGTACTCAATGCATTGTCAATGGCAGTGAGCAATCTCCATACAGAAAAAGTAAAATATTGATAAAAACCACACCACCTAGAGACAAATCGCTTGGAACACATATAGAAAACATGTTTATCAAAAAGATTATATTAAATTGATATGGTTAGGGTTTTGGATTTCTATTAATTTTGAATAAAACTGACGTTTTTCACTGCGCGTATAGGCAAACTCAATGGCGTACGCCTTTGCTTTGCTCCCAACGCCGTTTTCAGCGCATGCGCAGTCGGAACCGTGATCTAGTTTATAGAGAGTGACAGTTAGGTGTGCATCCCATAATAGTCGGAATGGGGATCAGTGACTAGACTGCATAGCTAGCTACCTTCCCACTGAGTACATTAAAATGAGACATCTGGTGTTTTCTTAACATTCATGTTAAAAAATAATGTTGGCTTGAACATCAAAACTCTGACACCCTAGTAGCATCGGCAGTAACAGTACTAACCCTAGATAAAAGATTCACCCAATACTTGTAGTACATGGGTGAACGACAACGTACTCTAAATACGCACGAAAATAGCTTTAGTATGGAACAGCAAGTAGAATGCCTGCCTCCAGTATCAAATGGTTACTTATATCGGCACAGACTTGGTGAAATGGGAGAGAATGCAAAAAGACAAGATGGCGGCTGCAGAACGCCGTCGATTTCACTTTTAAATCTTATTAAACTAGGTTATATGTTTCAACTCAAAGGTAGGGTGCTATTAATAAGACATATATATGTAAAGAATAATTGTTGCTTCTTAGATTGTGAAATTAGGCTCTCAATTCATTAACCCGCTTTTTCGACCGTTTTTATATAGGGTTGGTATTCACCCGTGTACTGCGAGTACCGGGTGAATCCTTTATCTATACTAACCCTAGCCTAGGGCTAGGCTGGCACTAATGTCGTAATGAGTAATGTAATAACAGGTTCTATGACTATGAAATTGGTCTAAGCCCTGGTTACAAATGTTTAATAAGTTCTCCCGTATCTAAGTTGGATATGTCTATGTGAGATCAAATCTAGGTAATTGTTTTGGTTTCGAAAAGATGGTGCTTTTATTTGACTGGACTGTTTATGCCACATCAAGTTATTGGTTTTTTGGGCGGCCAGAGTTTCGAACCCAGGGTTCGCATCCCACAACCTGCTAATTGTCTACTTTTTGTACTACTCTTAAATACAGTACTTCTGTGAAAAATACGATCAGTAAAATTTGTTTAATCTATTTTCCCCATGCCAATTACCATGCCAATTACCATGCCAATTACCATGGGCGATCGTTTGGAACCCAAATAAAGCGATCGGTATAGGGGATTGGTCGATCTGTGGAGGTGGTCGGTTAGAGAGGTTTTACTGTATATGTAAAGATTGTCAAGGGTGAATTAAATCTAGTAATCTGGGCTTGAACGATTTTACCTGATTTCTATTGGAACTGTCGTGGGGGTGATGAAAATGGGAAATATTGCGCCTAGAGTGGGACTCGAACCCACATCTCTTTGCATTCCGGGACAGTGTGCTAACCATTACACCACCTAGGCTCCCTGATATCACCATACTACCCACGCCTACCTGTCTATGCGACTCCTTGCCTGAGAGGTCAGTGCAGACCACTACAGAACCAACAATTGACCATGGACAAAACAGATTTGCACTGGTAGCTAGGACTATTGCTTCAGACACTGAAACAGTCCAGACGAAATGGCCGAATGAGCTGAACCACCCGCTTCCTGTTTTGCTTCCGGGTTCGAACCCTGGCCGAGTTAAACCAATTACTTAAAATAGTATACTTGTTACTACCTAGCCCTGCACCAAAGACCCTATAATAATAAGACGGCTCACTCAGCCTGTACTGTGTAATCAAAATGATCAAACTCACCACTTGGTGCGCTGACTGTTCTCTTGGTTAAACAGGAGCTATATTATATGTATAAATGTATATAAATGTGAAAGGTGTGTGATGATGGCGATGCTGATGATTTATGCTGATGATGATGGGTATTTGTTCACAGCAATTTCATATTCATTGCTCACGGACACAGATGACTCAGAGGCATGAGTGGAGGTGGGAAGTGGTCAGTGCGGGCGTTTGGAGAAGACTGACCAGCTTCGGTGGCTCCGGAAGACCCCAGGATAGTGCCTGGCCATGATGGCTGGTAGGAGTTGTTATATAGGCTGGAGGGGGGAAGATGCCCCCCCCCCCCCCTCATCACTCACTCCCCCCCCCCCCACCAACACCACAGTAGTGGCAGGGGGGGGAGGGCTTCGGCCTTGAGCCGGCCATGTCCAGCAATGACACCGAATGAGCGACCTCGCTCATTCAAGACGATGTGTATTCATACTTATCTATCTCATGTATAATATAATTGTATGTGTTTACATGTGAAACACCAACCAGCAGCCGGACTGATCAAACCCACAACAAGGTGGCACTGCAAAATTTACATTACCATTGGAGAGATAGGGAGTGAGCCGTCTTAGTATTATAGGGTCTTTGCCTGCACTCAGCATTACTGGGATAGGGCAAGAAACAGTGGAACGAGGCAGATCGATTGTAATAGACTGGAATGTTGATGTCCGATGAAAACATCACATTTTCGAAACCTAAACACCTATCTACATTTGACCCTACATATCTAACTTAGATACTGGTACACTTATTAACTATCTATTGCATAGAACTAGAAGATAATGCAGAATCAATTTAACAGAACATGTTACTGCTGAAGCCTATGGAGTCCGTTTTTACGTGCTTGTCAAAATTAATTTAGTTTGTTTTCATTTCAAATATCTCCAAACTTAGCCATTTAAAATAAAAGTTACTTCAACTTAAAGTAAAGTAGGTTACAATGATCAATCTGATGTATTTATCTCAGGAAATGTCAGAAGCTCAAAACCATCGGACTACGGAACTTTAATCAACGAATGTAACATCAGAAAAGATAGTGTTTTGCGTAGTCAGTGAAATTTAGTTCGAGAGCCAAGAATAGTTTCCTAACTCAGACCCTAATTGATGGTGAGGTCCTTTGAGGATTAAAGCCAAACTGCAATAAGTCTAAGCTGTACAATAGTATGTAAATCTGAAAATGCTGAGCAGTGCATAGATCAAGGATGAAAGATCTCTGGCATTTCGCGGATTTCCATAATTTTTTCCTGTACCGACTGCAATCTCGCAGCACGATCAACGTATAGGTACTAATACGTTGTTTTACGCTGCAGCATCATCAGCGTACACTAATATGTGGTGCAGACGCTGCAGCACTATCAGTGTATACTACAAATAAATGCTCCAAACGCTGTAGCACTATCAGCGTATACTCCTAATAAATGCTTCAAATGCTGCAGCACTATAAGTGTATACTACAAATATGTGCGTCAAACCATGCAGCACTCTCAGCGTATACCAATATATATGAAACCCGACTTCCGGCTATTTTCCGCGATTCCCTGACAATGCTAAACCTAAGGGAGAACATCTGCATTTCCGCTTTTTTTCCCCGGAGACTACTTACATCCCTGATATTAGATCAAAGAAATTTTAGAATTTGCGTTCACGTTCCATAGGACCATGGTGCCAGAGTACTTACATGAATAACAGTATTTATTAGCAAAAATGGAAGTGAAACTAGCTGAGTCAGTGGGTGACTGCTCAAAGTCGGAAGTGGAGCAAGTTGACTTGCCTGCCTAATAGATGGTTCCCATGGATCCTTAAACAGTCTTAAATTGATTAGTAAATTTTCAAGGCCTTAAAACATCTTAAATACGGTAACTTTTCTTTAAAAGGTCTTAAATTGGATTTGACCATCATAATATTTTATCAAGATGTTTTACCAGCTTTCTTCACAAAGCACAAATGTTGTGGAGCTGAAATATCTCAAAGTTGATGATATAGTCTACAGACTGTAATGTACTGGTCACAAATGCACACATGTACTTTGACAGCTTTAAAATTACTGATTGGTTAGAATGTGGAAATCCCCTATTTTTAATATGAGAACATTTGCCATGAAAATGGGTCTTAAATTGTATGAAAGTTGGTATTACAAAATCTTAAAAATGTCTTAAATGTGATTGGCTGATATGTGCAGGAATCCTGTAATAGCAGTTTTCCCGCTTCCCAAAATGCTCAAGAGCAATCACTCACTGGTCAGTATTAGCAGTAGAAGTAGTTACTCGCAGGGATGAAAGACCTCCGCGATTTCGCGGATTTCCGGGATTCTTCAATCCCGCAGCACGATCAACGTATACTACTAATAAATGCTTCAAACGGCGCAGCACTATCAGCGTATACTACTAATACGTGCTTCAAACGGTGCAGCACTTTCAGCGTATACTACTAATACATGCTTCAAACGGTGCAGCACTATCAGCTTATACCAATATATATGAAACCTGACTTCCGGGAATTTTCCGCGATTCCCTGACAATGCTAAACCTACTGGAGAATATCTGCATTTCCGCTTTTTTCACCGGAGACCAATTTTATCCCTAAGTTAGTAGCTTTTAATAAGTAGATAAGATTGTACAGTAATTTATATAGGTATAGCATGAGTGGCGCATAGAGATATAGGATATGTGCATCACAAACACAAAGACTAACTATAACTAACCCTGTAAGAGTAACAAGTCAAATTAATTTTGATTAATTTTAAAAGCGCCACATCTATGCAAAATATTGTTTCGTTTTCACTACAGGTTCAATGTCCAGGTTCCCTGTTGACATCGTTTCTCATTTCGGTGCTCCTTTTCACCTTGGTGAAATGCAAGGCTATTAACCGTAGGTGAATTCTCTTTTATTTATGTTGTGAATTATCATTGCTGAAATTTTGAATTCTTGTTGGGTTGCTTATTCGTCAGGGAGCATTTTGTTTTGACAATTTTGATTAGCATTAAATTGCTAATCAATTTGGAAATTGATTAGCAATTGCTCATTTTGTGTAGCAATTCTTTTTTTATGTTAGTGTTGTAGATCGCTCTGCAATGCGTAAAATCGCGAACCATACATATACCAACTTTCGCATCTCGCTAGTTAGGGTGACATTTGAAATAAAAGACGATAACCTTTTGCCCCAAAAAGGTTATCGTGTTTTATTTCAAATGTCACCGTAACTAGTGGTATGTATGGTTCACGATTTTATGCGATACGTTTTACGCATTGCATGGCGATCTACATAACTTGTATAGTGATTCGTGACATGATACCAAACAAAATGTTCCCTGTTTACATACACATTTGTTTTATTTGAGTACACATTGGCTCATAATTTCCGAATTGTGGTTGATTCGGCGAGGGGAGCCGGGTACCCACCACGGCCCAAGCGGGCAGGACGAACATCAGGAAACGAAACCTCCCCCAGCACTTAGACATTCAGTTTCGCTTGGCCATTGACCTGGCGACTGAGAAAAATAACTGCTGACTCCGACTCCATCCACGTCAAACATACCCATGTAAAAAAACGACATAAGTGATAGACCAACATGCAGAGGACATGACAAACCTCATGGTCGGTCGGTAGGCCCGCGAAGCGTGCGGCCAGGAGGCCCCCACCGGAGGAGGAGCAGCTCAAGACGAGCACACAAGATGGCGGCGACGCCGCATCCCCAGCCGGCGTGGTGCACCAGCGGTCGGCCACCAGCGGTCGGTCGGCCGGCGCCCCTCCCCGCAGGCCGCCGGCCCCCACAAAGCCGAAGCGAGCGACGAACGTGGCGGCGGCGAAACGACAAAAGGACATGATGATAAAGATGCAGGAGACTATGGAGGCCATGGAGACACGTTGGCAACGCTGGCACACATGTGCGGATATTGCGCTAACGTCCGTCGAATAGTGACCAACCACGCCGAGGCCGCATGTTATTCAAAGCGGGAGAATCATCTTTATTTATGACAGACATATTGAGACATATTGAGACATATATATACACATATATACATACAAACATAAACATTACAACATAGAACATTTTACTAACCTATTACTACATATTTACACATATTTAAACATATTTACAATCACTTGTCGTCGTTGCGCGCCCCAGCTGGTGACATTGGGGCTGACGAGGGGAAGAGCATCCAAGTTGGAAACCGCCAACACTCCCAAGATCCCCGACAGTCCCGACAAGTTCAATAGTTCATCTGAGGTGTGGCTGGGTGACTCCGACAAAGTTCCTGTTCTGGGGGCCACTGGTGTGGGAGGGGGAACTCCCACTCCCACTCCCGACCGGAGTCGACGCCCAGGGCACAATCACAGGGGTCACACCAGCTGGGTGGGGAGCTGGTCCTGGAGAGGTCATGGTCTGCCCCACCACACCAAGTGGCCGGAGTGGAGGCGGCTGCATCAGCGACATGGAGGGACGTGGCACCAGCTGAGACAGAGGCGGGACCGGCTGATGGCGCATCTGGAGCGGCTGTACGGGCAGAGGTTGAGGCTGAGGCTGAGGCTGAAAAGGCGGCTGGTGTGGTTGCTGCTGCAGCATATATTGCTGGACATAGTCCTGGGTTTGCGACGCCCTGGGTGATACCGGTGGTGGCTGGTGAGTCCACTGCTGGGGCTGACACTGGTACAACTCACTCTGAGAAGTGCCAGGCCTAGGCGCACAAAACACAGGAGCCGCTACAGCTGCAGGTGCCGGTGCAGCCACAGGAGCCGCCTCCGCCGCCACAGGAGCCGCCACAGCCACAGGAGCCAGAGGAAGCACGGCTGCCTCACGTCGGCAATCGTCCTGCAACCCCTGTGACAAGATGTGGTTAATCGCTGCCCACATATTGAGGAACCGCTCCAGCGGCATCGTCATCAGCGAGTCCCGCACGTAGTGGGGAGGCATCCGCATGAAGTTCACAAACGACGCAGTGTCCTCGCTGTGGAGCTCAGCGATCAGCTTGTCGAACAAGCCGGACTGTGTCCACCTCCCGATCCAGGGTCTGACCCACGTTCTCCACTGCTGCCTCCTCCTTCTCCTCTCAATACCGGCTGCCAGAAGAACCATGAGGTAGAGATCTAGCTCATGCTGATAAATGGCAACTCGGTACTGATGCTGGAACTGTAGATGGAGTGCCTGGTCATCCATCCTGTCTGAGCTGCCAAGCAGGTCTGCTGGAAGAAGCCTGGTGGTGCCTTTATATACCGACAGCCAACATGCTGGCCATACGCTCGCAGTACGCTCGCAATATGCTAGGGGTACGCCAGCACACGCTAGGGGCACGCTCGCACACGTTTCCGGCACATTAGGCGTATGCTATATACACCAGAGATACGCGAGGGGCACCGGTTCAACATATGCCTAACGTGTTATAATGTATCCCGACCTACCCCATACATGTGCCTAACGTACGCCGACAGATGCCGAGAGTATGCGCAGCGTATGAGGAACGTATGAGCCATACGTCGACATACATACAGACGCCTAGAGTATGCGCAGCATATGAGGAATGTATGAGCCATACGTCGACATACGTTGAAAATGTTGAACATGCACAACAATTTTTGAGCGGCTCGAAGCACTCCAACCTTTGACGACCTATGACGCCGTGTCCCGAGTCTACTCGACGTATGCCCAACGTATACGTAACACATGGCACCCTATGCCGACGTGTTGGTCGAAAATCGCATACATCGGCATACGCTAAGGCCATACGTCGTATTGTGACAGCCCCTTTAATAATAATATTCAAAGGGTTTCAAATTCATTATTATTCAGAGTAAGCTTAGTAGTACTTTCCTTGGGGGACATCAAGGGGACATCTATTGTTGTGTTCTTCTTAATTACCATTCGCTATCAAGTATCATTAGTGACCCATTGAGTCTAAACATATTCCAGTTCTAGTTCATATTGACAGCCTCTATCGAACTGTGTAAGTATTCCCTGGTCTCCCTCAGTGTACCGACTGACAGGGTTTTTGCCAGAGGGTACAATGGGTAGAATTCCATACCCTTCAATTTTCTGAGTGTACCACTCTGTACCCTCAATTTGTTGGGATAATTTTTTTAAGGGTTCTTCAAGGAGCCATAGCCAACAAATCCTCCAGACCCCCAGTCAAATTATTATTTTACCTCGGGCTGCTGCCACCATGGTATTCACAGCCCAGGGAGATGAAGTAGTTCCGGTCTCATGTCAATTAGCATATTTCCAACAAAGCTCAGACACAAGCTGAGTTGTTTCAAGGTATGTCTTTATCTTTTTAGGGAATTTAAGGCTATTCTTAAATCATAACATATTTTCATGATTTTTTTTTTGTCAGATCATTGTTATCTATGAGTATAAATGTACCCCAAAAAGTATGTTGCAAGCAAATGTAATCCGTAAGAAATGTACTTTGTTACAATTAGATTTTAAAATCTATTTATAGTTACGTAATCCGATAAAAGTATCAAATTTTCAAAAGCAAAACACTTATCTAGATGATTTTCTACATATCCAATTTAAATATTGGTGCACTTATTAAGCATGTGTTGCTGCAGCGAAGGAGATACTACGCCAGTTTAAAAAACCCTGTTTCTACTGAATGCTATGGGGTCAAGCATGCCAAAATTAATCATGCATGCTCACACTTCAGATATATATACTAAGTTAGTCATGTTAAAGAAAGTTACTTCAAACTAAAACAAAGAAAGTTGTAGTGATCATCCTAATATATCAGAGATTAAATACCTTCGCGGTTTCGCGGATTTCCCGGATTTCTTATATTCACCAATTAACGTTAAGCAAAATTCCAAAAGAAGGGATGTATATGACAAGAGTTGGGTGGTTCGAGTCCCGTTCTTATATGACCTTAGATGTAGTTAGAACATAAAACCTAAAGCCCCTGTCACACCTCGCCGGATTGAGCAACGGACAGAATTGTCTAGTCCGGTGGTGTTTGGTCGTGATAAGTATTAAAATGTGTCCAAATGTTGTGATATCTCAGGTCAAAGGTCACTGGACGAACAGACATGAAACAGACATGAACGGATAGCCAACATCCGTTCCAAATTTTGTGCATGTTCAAAACTTGTACCAGATCGGACCGGATATCAATGGGTATCAACGGATATGCAATGGACACAAACCAGACTTTGCCGGATATCAACGGACTTTGTTCGGTTTCTTTCCGTTTCCTCAATCCGGCGAGGTCTGACAGCCGCTTAAGCAAGAAAGTGTTAGATATGGGCGATAATGCAAGCAAAACAAGGCTAGTTGAAACCTGAGCTCCTGTATTTTTCCGCAATTCTCTGACAATGCTAAACCTATGGGAGAATATTCGCAGTTCCGCTTTTTTTTTACCCCGGAGACCACTTTCATCCCTGCATCTCAGAAAATGACAAAAACTCAAAAACCATCGGACTATGCAATTTTAAATTGAGCATTGCAACAACAAAAATGTACTTCATTACATCCTACCGCTGGTATTTAGTGGGCTTGGGTATTAAAGTTATTGCGGTTTAGATGAGCAGTGCATGAGTGGTGTCGCTTCTTGTTTTTAATACGCACAACTAAATGCTTCTACAGTTCCAGGCTATGCGCTCAGCAAATCTTCTGGGACATGTGCAACTAACACCACAGACAGCTTTCCCTCCTCACGCATTGAGTGCTATATGAAGTGTGACATGGACGACGAATGTGTTGGCTTTGACTACGTGACAGTTGGAAATGCTTATGACGAGCCATCGTGTAATTTGAAATCCGTCATCTGTGAAAATTGGGCCAAAATGAAAAAAGGCAACATTTATGCCAGTTACTTTAGGGTGAGAATGTCAAGTAAGTAAGTTTACTTGGCGATATGGCTTGCAATTAAGTAAGAATTTTCCCCACCAGGCAACCGTCTATCTATACCTGGTCAATTGTAGATACTGGTCGTTTATTTCAGCCACTATAACAGCAAAGGTTCTTCTTCAGTCTAAGGAGGCATTCAATCAAAGTTTTTAACATTTTCAAGGTAGTACAAAGAGTAACTACTACTTCTCCACATCCTCCCCCCCCCCCCTCCTCTCCTCTCCTTCCCTCGCCCCAAAAAGTACACACCAACATTTAAAAAAGTTTCTTTTGGGGTAGTGGTGCCCGCCTATCCTCGGATAATCCTCATTGGATATACACAGACACCAACATTTTACTACAGATGTAGACAGGGGTCACTGGTTCGAACCCTGATTGTATTATGCTGGGATGAAAGATCTCCGCGATTTCGCGGATTTCCGGGATTTTTCAATCCCGCAGCACCATCAGCGTATACTAATATGTGGTGCAGACGCGTAGCACTATCAGCGTAGTCCTATACTACTAATACATGCTTCAAATGGCGCAGCATGATCAGCGTATACCAATAGATATGAAACCCAACTTCCGGAAATTTTCCGCTATTCCCTGACAATGCTAAACCTATGGGAGAATATCAGCATTTCCGCTTTTTTTCCTGGAGACCACTTTCATCCCTGATTAAGCCAATGACTTAGAAATACATTCTTGTCGCTACCTAGCCTGGTGTTCGGCATTATTAGGATAGAGCAAAGGGCAGTTGAGTGAGGAAGACCCAATTTGTCTCAATTGAAAATTCCCATGCTTAAAGCTGCATAGTCTGATGAATCATCAAATTTTCAAAACCAACACAAGTATCTCAATTTGATTCTACATATCTAACTGAAATACTGGTGCACTTGTTAAACATTTGTCACCACATAGAAGGGAATACTGAGGCAATTTAATATAACCTATTACTGCAAAAACCTATCGTGTCAGAGTCATCATTCTTTCATTTTGCTTGTTTGCACTTCAAATATCTCAAAAGTTAGCTATTTAAAATAAAAGTTACTTCAAATGAAAGTAGGGTAGATTATACCGATCAACCTAATATGTTTATCTCAGAAAATGACAGAAACTCAAAACTCATTGGACTATACAACTTTAATCATTAATGTACAAAAAAGAATAAAGGTAAAAAAAAAAGTCCCGAAAAATATCATTATTTGATTAAATGATAGAAGTCGTACACTTTGTTGAGGGTTCATACGGGTACTTTAAAACTTAAAAAGTGCTGGAATTTGATAATTCAGGATTCCAGGCCTGGAAAGTGCTGGAATTTGTCTAAAGATCCTTGAAAGTCCTTGAAAATGGAAAATCATGGCCATATGCTTTTTAAAGCCTATTTTTGCTGACGTTCACAAACTTCAATCAGTGATGTTTTGTATTAAAAGTGATTTTTGTGGGGTCGTTATCCTGCCTCTTGATTTTTATATTAAAACCATGCATATTTAGTCATTGTTATTTCTCATGCTTATTCACAATTCACATCTTACCCAGTGAATCAACTAGGAGTACAGCTGTGTTTCAGGGCATTTGATTTTAATACCGTCTTAAAAACGTCCTAGATTTTGCACTGAAAGGTCCTTGAAAGTCCTGAAATTTGAGTTTTCAAAATGGTTATGAACCCTGTTGTACGACCGTGGAAATGTTGAAAACTTTTGATGGCCCCCTTGATCTGTTGATCCAAATTAATTCACAGAGACAAGGACAAGAAGGTAAGATTGGAAACCTTTTTAATTGGGTTCGTTGGAAATCATGTGAAGTACAATGAAGATGAAGTCATTGATCATTAGGTACATCATAGCAGCATAGTAGAGATGTTAAAGCGGCATAATCCAATGAAAGAATCAATTTTTGTAACATTATTATTCCAACCCTCTACCACCAGTTTTTCATAATACTATTTCCATAAATGTTCATTTATCCCTCACATAATATAAATATAATCTAAATCTAATATAAATATTATATATAAATATAATATAGATATAATATGGATATAATATAGATATAATATCATACCTGCCAACTATTACGATTTTGGCGGAATAATTACGATTTTTTTATTCTCATTCCGCCCTACGAATTATAAAATACATAAAAAATGGTGCATTCTGGTGCATTTTCAGAGACATTTTAGGCACATTATTAAAGAAATTATTACCAGTTTTCATCCTAAATACTAGAGTGAGTAAAGTTGATGTATTTTTCAAATTTTTTCGGGGGGGCATGCCCCCGGACCCCCCTAGAACGCTTGCGCGCCTCGCTTCGCTTGGATGGATTTCTATTATTAGGATTTTCGTTTAGCAAAAGTTGGCAGGTATGTAATATAGATATAATATATATTGATGATGAAAGTCCATTCATCATTCTAATCCGATCCCTTTAATGGAAGTTATCTAATAAATAAGTTTAGTTGAGTTCATCTATGCATATTATGATCATATATTTACATACATACATACATACATACATACATACACACACACACATACATGCATGCATACATACATACATACATACATACATACATACATACATACATACATACATAAAGCCTGTACTGTGTAATCAAAATGATCAAACCCACCATTTGGTGCGCTGGCTGTTCTCTTGGTTAAACAGGTGCTATATTATATGTATAAATGTATAATTTACCTCGGTATACAGCCTCAGGCTAGCCTCAGGCTAGGGAGAGGTAAGCACATCCGGTCCAGCAATTAGCATAAAAAACTCACGACCGGAGGACGCTCGTGAGTTGCTCCAGTTGGATTTATCTACAACAAGCTAATAACTGTAAGTAATCGTGATTATTTTGGTTAAGCTTGTTTATGATGCACTATCGCATCTAGATTGGAAAGTTCAGAACTTTCATACGTCCAGTTTGGACAAGATTAGCATTTTAAAAATTGAATCGGATAGAACAAAGGATTCCTTTGTCTTGGTTCTGTGGTTCGATTAAACCCGCTTTGTACGGGTAGAGATGTTGACACCGTCACATGTCCTGTGGAGATTCCTTCGGACCCTAATAGAGGGTGTTGTTGGGGATGATCCTGGGTTTCTTTTATAGACTCCCCTTTTGATGAGGCGTTTCTCCGAGTTTCGTAGCATTTTCTCTCACTTGCTGGCGCAGTAGCCGCGGGTGGGAGAAGTGTACGCGACAGAGAGATGGGAGGTTCTAGAAGCCTGCCCCACGTACGGTTGGTTTCGATACCTAAAACCTACGGAAAACTTAGCTTACCACGCCTGTATTGAGAACGGTGTAAATACGTTACTCTTTACCAATAAGATCCTCAACCCAGGTTCCCTGGTGTCACTTTGGTGTTCAGTTGAGTTGATTCCGGTTACTAAGTTTCCTTTTTTGGTTACAGACTACCGATGGCTACGAAGCGAAACAAACCGCCGCCCGCCGCTGCGGAGGGACGCGTGCCTACCGGCTACGATTCGTCACCGGATCGGACAGCTCCGCCGTCCCCGCTACAGGGTGCACATGTGCTCTCAGATAGAGAGAGTGAGGACGACGGGGTGTTCCCAGGCGATTTGACCTTACAGGTCAATAGGCTAGTGGAGCAAAAGATGAAGGAGCTCCACAGCAAGGACCAACATTTCCCACCAGCTGACTCAGACTGGCAGGATGTCTCGGATTTCGAAGAGACAGATTCGGCACCTGAGCCCCCACGCCCTAAGGCCAAAAAGCGGAAACGACCGGCTAGCTCCTCTGGTGATGACTACACCAAAGCCACCAAGGGCAAGAAAGTGAAGAAGCCAAAGAAGAAAAGTAAGAAGAAGAAGAAGAAAGATTCTTCTTCCGATTCATCGTCCGACTCGTCAACTACTGAGTCGGACTCAGACACAGAAAGGGCTGGCCTTTATGCAAATCTTTGAGGTAAGATTCGGAAACGCTGCCCGATCCAGAAGGGAAAGAAAGTCAGAACAACGACTATGATGCGCGAGACAATAAAGGGACATTTTAATACCTTTAAGCCAGCTGAGGTGATCAACAAAATCACTGAGCAAATTTCCGGGATAAAAGGTATCCCAGATAGTGTTGTGAAAGAGATGGACGCTGGGATCCATCTGAATGAGGAGAAGAAGCGCTTTGAGAGTGCTTTGTTTACCGTTCACAAAGCGGTTTTAGGGGTCCTCGCCTCAGTCGTTCCGGTAGCTAACCGGATGCAAACTGAGAACAAGTTCTCCTCACTGGCCAGAGGCATGGATAAGGGCGTAGCCCTCCTCACAGCTGCCAGTAACTTCCTGAGCTACCGTAGATACGAAAACGTGTTCAAAGCGGTCACCACACAAGCTGGTAAGGAAGTCGCCAGATCTAAGAAGGTCATGGACAACGATGGCAAGGAGTACACTCTCTTTTTGCCGCCCAAACCCATTAAGGGCAAACCTTTGGATAAAACTAAAATGTTTGGTGGCCAACTTCCATACCTCTTCAAGGAGGTCGAGACGGAAGCCAAGAGTGGTCGTAACCTTGAGCCGGCCAAGAAAGCCGACTCGTCAAGATTTCGTCGCCCCCGAGGGGATTTTCGTCCTCGACGAGGAGCCAGAGGTGGCAGGTCCGGCCCGTCCTACGGCTATCAGCCCAGAGGCAGAGGTCGGGGAGACAGGCAAGGTTGGAACGACGGCAACCGCCCATTCAGGAAGGAGTTTGCCCCGAAACAATCCTTCCCACGCCCAGGCAACAAGTAGACATTGCTACACAAACCCAACTTCCTAAGTTGGTGGCAGAATCTACACAAACAGATGTAAGCGAATTTTGTGCGGGGAACATTTTTAATTGTATTTCTTCTTGGGATGAAATCACTACTGATGTTAACATTTTAGATATTGTTACCGGTGTTAAGATTCCATTTACTGAAATCCCCTTACAACAACGGGTACCTTTCCCATATAAATTTAATGGGTTGGAGAAACGAGCATTATCAGAACAAGTTGCACTTTTTGAATCTAAAGGTATCATTGAAGAGGTGACTCACACCCCAGGAGAATTTATCTCTAATATATTTTCAAGGCCAAAGCCAAATGGCGACATTCGCATGATCTTAGATTTAACGAAGTTGAACCTACTTGTAGAATACCAACATTTCAAAATGTTTTCCCTGGACACTGCCCGAGACTTGGTTACAGAAAATGCTTGGATGGCTAGTGTTGATTTACAAGATGCATATTATACTGTCCCGATTTTTCAAGGACACCGCAAATTCTTAAGATTTATTTGGGAAGATAGACTATTTCAATTTACATGTATGCCAAATGGCTTAGCATGCGCTCCACGCTTGTTTACTAAATTATTGAAACCGGTTTTTTCCGTCATGGCAAATAAGGGTCATACTATGTTCCCTTACATTGATGATTCTTTCATTGTTTCACAATCTTTTGATGACTGTCAACACGCTGTTGATGATTTATGTTCCCTTCTGACAACATTAGGGTTTTATTTGAATCATAACAAGTCAGTTTTTGTCCCCACAACTGAACTCAAATGTTTAGGTTTTATTATTAACACACGCTCTATGACTGTTTCACTCCCTGATAACAAGCTGACTAAGTTTCACGATACGGCGTCTCACTTGGTCGCCTTAAGTAGGCCAAAGATAAGACAGGTCGCTGTGCTAGTTGGCATACTTATTGCTTACGCCCCGGCTATTCTATATGGTAAAGCCCACATAAAATCTTTGGAAATAGATAAGAATTTAGGGTTGGCTCGTACTAAAGGCAATTTTGAAAGGAAAATGTTTATTTCGGAAGATGGAATGAAAGACATTAACTGGTGGTTTAATAATATTCAAATTTCCCCCAATCCTATACGGATGAATGAACCCAACACAGTAGTAACTACTGATGCTTCATTAGAAGGTTGGGGGGCACATTGCGATTCCATAGCAACAGGGGGTCGTTGGTTGAAAGAAGAAAATTCAGATCACATTAATGTTTTAGAGCTACGAGCTATTTATTTAGGCCTGGCTAGTTTAGTTAAGGTACCACGTAAACATGTCCGTATTTTAACGGATAATACAACGGCAATGGCATATGTACGAAACATGGGTGGGACAAAGTCCAGGCCATGTAATGCGATGGCTAGAAAAATTTGGGAATGGGCCCAAATGAATAAAGTTTGGCTAACGGTAGCATATATTCCCGGAACGCAAAATACCTTAGCAGATCATAAAAGTCAACATTTTTATGACCATTTGGAATGGTCCCTTAATCCAGACATTTTCACCACAGTGTGCCAAAAGTGGGGCCAACCTGAAGTTGACTTGTTTGCTTCACGAAACAATTATAAAATTGACAAATATGTGTCATGGCATCCAGAACCTGATGCCTGGCATATAGATGCTTTTTCTATCACATGGGAGAATAAATTTTATTTTATCTTCCCCCCATTCAGCCTGATCAGCCGGGTAAGCCGAAAGATAAAGATGGACAAAGCACACGCAATATTAATCGTTCCCAACTGGGACACGCAACCTTGGCTACCGGGCATACAGGCAGCCGCCAAAGATTGCCTCCGATTCCGAAGATCACCAAGGCAATCTGACACACCAAGGCCCTCTAAAACAAAGAGGGGACGTGTCCACAACACCGTTGTTGGCATTCCTTTTTTAAATAAATATTTAGAACAATTCGGTTTAGATAAAATTACACAACAAAGACTTGTCGCAGATGCTTGGCGTAAGGGTACAGTTAAAATGTATACCACATATTTGAAAAAGTGGGGTGTTTATTGTTTAATTAACAAAGTCAAACCCATGAATCCTACTATTTCCCAAGTTGGTAAATTTCTCCGAGGGTTAGAGGACCAAGGCTTAGGGTTTGGATCTATTAATGCTGCTCGCTGTGCTTTATCCGTCATCCTTCCACGGATAAATAATGAGACATTTGGGAAACACCATGTTATTCATTGGATTGTAAGATCGATTTATCAACGAAACCCACCCAAACCAAAGTACAGTCGCTTCTGGGATGTTTCGGTAGTGTTTGATTTGCTAAGACAGTGGCCTCATAATAGGCATTTAGATCTCAAACAATTAGGGTTTAAGGTAGCGTTGCTCTTATTATTAGTAACAGGACATAGGGGACAAACTATTGTTGCCCTTTCACTAGATGGGCTAGAGATAGATAGAAATGAGGCCACATTTGATTTGTCAAAGCTGTTAAAATCTAACAGATTAGGTGACCCGTTGTCTACTATTAGTGTAAATAGTTTCAAAGAAGACCCAAAACTTTGTGTTGTATCAGCCATTAGGGCCTATATATCCAAGACCAAGGACTTGAGAACTTCAAGACAGTTGTTAGTGAGCTTTATTAAGCCACACAAGGGCATTTCACGAGATACTCTAGCGAGATGGACAATTAGGATGTTGAAATTGGCAGGCGTTGACACGGACAAATATGCCTCACACTCAACAAGAGGTGCTATGGTGTCTAAGGCACGACTGCTTGGCATCTCTGTCAAGCGAATCCTGGCCCATGCAGGATGGAAAACAGCGCGATCGTTTGCCACCCACTACAACAAACGATTAGAAAAGTCGAGCACACTAGCCCGACAGCTGCTACAAGACTAGATCGGCATTAGGTGAGAATACTCTTCGATTTCACCAAAAATGTTATTTTGCTGATTGATGATAATGTATGTTTAACAATTATTATTGACTTGTGACATAAGAATACAGGATAAATGAGATTACGTAAACCTCTCCCTAGCCTGAGGCTAGCCTGAGGCTGTATCCCGAGGTAAAATAGATTAGTTAGACGAATCTTACCTGGGTATAGATGATGGATAACTGTTGTTTTACCGAGGTATAAGCCTCGGATAGACGTGGGCTAGGGCCCTCCCGCCACACCCTTCCACGTCTATTCGTTTGCTTATACCAAGGAAACATCGCAGTTTAGTACCATTGTCACCATTGATGTACTTTTAGATTATTTTTTCATTTATCCTGATTAAGTAGGTAAAGATTGCTGGACCGGATGTGCTTACCTCTCCCTAGCCCACGTCTATCCGAGGCTTATACCTCGGTAAAACAACAGTTATCCATCATCTATACCCAGGTAAGATTCGTCTAACTAATCTATATATGAATGTGAAAGATGTGTGATGATGGCGATGCTGATGATGATGGGTATTTGTTCACAGCAATTTCATATTTGATGTGTATTCATACTTACCTATCTCATGTATAATATAATTGTATGTGTTTACATGTAAAACACTAAGCAGCAGGGCTGATCAAACCCACCACAAGGTGGCACTGCAAAATTTACATTACCATGGGAGAGATAGGGAGTGAGCCGTCTTAGTATTATAGGGTCTTTGATACATATATGATTCACCGAATATGTCGCAATTTGTGTGAAAAGATTATGCTTTCCCATTTTCAGATTTTGGAAGCTGTGACTGATCCATTCAAACACTCAATTACTCATGTACTCACTCAGCCACCCACACATAGATTCACACTTACTCAAACAGCCGTGCCTCTGCACACACACACTCACACGCACACTAATCCACTAATTCACACACACACTCACACGTACACCCTTCACTTTACTCACTCAAACACTCTTTCGCTAACCAACCCACTCACACACTCACTTACCTAGTCACTCACTCGACATGCTCACCATGTCACACACGCTCACTTCATGCATGCTCTTCTATGCACTCACTCACACACTCAATAAATCAGTCTCCCACCACCTCTCTGATCCAATCACTCAACTAGGATGCCCACTATGTCACTGACTCACACACTTTCGATCACTTACACACTCGTACACTCATTCACTCAGATATTCACCCACTCACTCGCCCCTTCACTCACTTACTCACCCACTCGCCCCTTCACTCACTCACTCACCCACTCGCTAACTCATTTACCCACTTATTCACACACTCACTCGCCCCTTCACTCACTCACTCACCCACTTACTCACCCCTTCACTCACTCACCCACTCGCTAACTCATTTACTCACTTATCCACCCATTCACTCTCCCCTTCACTCACTTACTCACCCGCCCCTTCACTCACTCACCCACTCGCTAACTCATTTACCCACTTATTCACACACTCACTCGCCCCTTCACTCACTTACTCACCCACTCGCCCCTTCACTCACTCAGCCAGTTACTCGCCCCTTCACTCATTCACCCACTCGCTAACTCATTTACTCACTTATTCACACACACACTCGCCCCTTCACTCACATACTCATTCATTCACTCACTTACTCACCCACTCGCCCCTTCTGTCACTCACACTCGCCCCATCACTCACATGCACTCACTTAGATGTTGCTAGGACGTAAAACAACAACAAACAAACAAACATTTACTCACTCACCCACTCGCCCCTTCACTCACTCACCCACTAACTCGCCCCTTCACTCACCCACTCGCTCACTCACTTACTCACTAACTGACTCGCCCCTTCACTCACTCGCGCCTTCACTCATTCACTCACTCGCTCACTCATTTACTAACTCATCCACTCACTCGCCCCTTCACTCATGCACTCGCTCACTCATTCACTCACTTGCCTACTCACTCGCTCCTTCATTTGCTCACTCACTTACTCATCCACTCACTCGCTCCATCACTCACTCATGCATTCATTCACTCGCTCACTCACTCATTCACGTGCTCATTTACTGACATACGCTAACTAATCTTTTTAATTGCAACAGTTAACCACATGGAGCAGGGTCCGAATGGCATGTGTGCTGGGCGTGTCCTTTCAGTGAGACGAGAGACTGCGAAGGGATGTGTCGCATACTGCTTGAAGGTGGATAGCTGTAGGGGAATAAAATTGAGGATGAACCTCATAGCTCCTGTTCCGAGCATGTGTGAACTGATGGAACTGATGTGCCTGCACCCGAACGAGGACTACAGAGACAGCACTTTCGCAGTGCTCGTTAATTACTACAGGAAATGTAAGCCATCGCTCCTATGATACGTCAGTAACCAGCCGCCCATCGAATAGTAAATGGGTTATTCTCTAAAACTGGGCACCACATATTTGGTCTCCACATTTTAGCGTCATATAGGTTATTACGGTTAAGTCTAATGACTTGTTTTTGCTGCTAGACAGTAATAGTCTCATGGTTCCCCTTGTTGTATTACTTTCAGTTGTGTAGCTAACTACTGCATGCATTCTTTCTGTGTTTGTAAGCATTCTCCCACATCTCCCCACCCTCTGTGATTCTGTTAGTTCTACAATTGGTTAGTTGTTTGGTTACGTATAGTTATTTTCCCTGACTGCCTTCACCAGCTTGCAATATGGCCTATGCTACCGACATGGCGTAAAGCAACCACCAATCAACCAATCGTATGTACAACCCTCTGAAGCAAGTTCTTGTTATCAAAATTGACATTTTCTGTCTTCAGCTTTAGATACTTCTATGAGGGTCATTTTATGGTAAATGGGGGGGGCCAATGTATTTTCCAGTATGTAATGGTCAAAGCCAATTATTGAAAGCGTAGAGGAGTTATTTTCTTTATAGAACTAAAAACCTACAAAAGATATCTGTGCAAAATAAGGCTAGGAAACCCCCAGTAAGCTGCACTGCAAAGGGGCATGTGATATGTCACAGCCCACCAGCGGGACGCCCAATGGAAGGTAACCATGCCAAAAGTAGCCAGATAACACACCACACAGCTACGTACAAGCCTATGATATGTAAATAGGAGTAGGCTAGTCTAGTAAAAGAGTAGAAAAATAAATACATATATACCAAGAAAATCCAAAAAAACTAACAGAGGCTACTGACCATACCAACCAATTATCTATCTGCTACTGAAATGCAGGCAATCAAATACCTTATCAGCAACCACTGTGTGGTAAGATAACACCAACACTACAACTGGCCAGCATTGAAAACAAGCCTGGGTACCCGGGCTTATATGCTATGGACAGTATAAATACAGCCTCAATAAAAAAATAATTTTTTTTAAAAGTATTCTTACACTTTGGAGGGATAGATATGAAAGAATTGTCCATGTTGCCGGAAACATGCATAATTCAAAATCCCTGACGACGGGCTTGATATGATAAGTAACATAGATACCGTTCGGTACATGCTTTGCTATGGACCGAGTTGACTTCCGGTAGTGAATGCAAGCACAGTTCAGTTCTTACCTGGCCACTGTCGTTGACAGAGTGATACTGCTGGAGCAGAATTTTATAGTGGTGCAGGTAAAGTTCGTGGATATGCCGAAATCATCAAAGATACGAAGTGCAGTAGGAACGTACTCTAAGGAATTACTACATTCAATGGAGTCGCCAGAACACGGATCAGACGATGACATCGTATGGTGTGATGTGCCAGTAGCTCACTGTGTCAGTTCGGAGAAGTTGAAAGTGGCGGATTTGACTACTGTGTCGCCAATTCCATCAACTTCAAAGGATGCGTCAGGATTTCCTTCATTGGATAGTATAGCTAAACTGCTGGATATATAGTTGCGTGCGGCGCAGGAACCGTTATGGCTGCATCGTTGTCAACGGTTATGCGCATAACAGATGAGGAAGCAATTCGTCCAAATGTGTCGTGTAATCAAGTCGGTCTCGGTCATCCAGCTAAAGGTAAAGTGTGCAGTTCTTGTTCCGGTCGTGCCTGTAAACGAGCATCGTCTGACATGGAAGGCGAATCAGATAGTGATGATTCAGTGATGAAAGAGTTGATATGTTTGGCTGGAAAAAAGGCTAGAAAATCTAAAACATTTTGCTGGATTTCATAGTGGATCATCTGATTTATTTGATGGTTACCAACAATTTTCACCTAAATCTGACTATAAATACTTTAATCCGGGCAAACGTAAGTTGGTTAATAATAGTACTGGTATGAGAAATGTATGGAGTTGTCGTGATAATGACTCAGAAGCGGTGTTACAGCGAACACCACTGTCCAGTGTTTCAATTCCGACTGGGTTCGTTCAACGCAGTTGCCATGACGACAAACAAACAGTTCTCAGTTTTCCCGGGTCGTGTCTGAATATGACAAGACTGTCAACATTGAATGATGAGCAATCATGTATGGACAGATTCGGATATTGCCTCACGGCACATACAAATGTTGCTCAGTTGTGTCAGGGTGATGATCGCCGTTATGAACACTCTGTTGTTAGTCCGGTCACTAACAACGTTAAATCTTCTTCTTGCACTGTTACTCAACCTTCAAAAGTTAATTTGCCAGATACTTTATTGAATGTTAATCATGTTTCGGTTGGTATATTGAAGGTTGAGAAGGAGTGCTCCTCTGTTACTATTTCGGACGAGTATGGTCCACATTGTGTTCCTGAAAACACTGATCCAGGCAATTTTGTTCTTGCCGGGAGTTCTATTGTGAACTCAGATTCTTGTATGAATATTAAGATGGGCAAGAGTCTTGGTCGGTGTTGCCCAGATGTTACGTTAGTTAATAATGTTAGTGTTGAGTCTGAGATTGTTGGTCCAGTGTCTATTGGGCCGTCATTGGAAGTTGACTGTTGTACTGGTTGTGTTGATAGTTTTTGTGATGTTGCTGATTCAAGCGATTTTAATGATGATACACAATGTTTCCACGATAAATCGCCACTGCAATGTAAAGAATATGTTTTAAATAATTGGCCGACGTTTAATGACGGTAATGTTATGGCTTTGTCGTATAAAAGTATATTTCAAAAAGTCAGGGACACAGGTTTACCTAATTATATATCTGCTAAAATTCCTGTACCATCGGGTTTAATTATTAAAAATTGGAAAGCATTATTGGTAAATTACGGAGATAAAGCCATTGTGCCATTTTTAGAATTTGGTTGGCCGGCAAATTTTACTGGGTCGTTTATCCCCACCCCAACATTATTAAATCACGCTCGTTGTAAGGAAGATTTATTTTGGATTAATAATTACGTTGAGACTGAATTACTTCATGGTGCATTGTTAGGTCCGTTTAGTGACCCTCCGTTTTGCCCATAGGCACAAATTAGTCCTATTATGACCCGCCCCAAAAAGAATAATGATGAACGGAGAATTATTGTAGATTTGAGTTACCCACGGGGGTGTAGTGTTAATTCTGGTATTAATAAAGGTTTTTACCAGGGGGAACCTTATAAATATAACCTACCTACTATAATGTCTTTGGCAAGGCAGATCACTAAATTGGGTGAAGGGTGTTTTTTGTGGTCTATTGATTTAGCAAGGGCGTACAGACAGTTAAGAACCTGCCCCTTGAGTGTGCCTTTATTTGGGATTAGAGTAAATGAGGAATATTATTTTGATATCGCACCTCCATTTGGATGTCGTACTTCCAGTATGGCATGTGCTCGGACAACAGCTGCGGTAGTTTACTTAATGAAGAAAATGGGATTTTTTACGTTATGTTTTTTGGACGATTTTGTAGGTGTTGAGAGTTCTTTGCTGAAGGCACAGGAGGCTTATCAATTTTAGGATTAGCAGAAGGGACGTGGAGAAATAAAGGGTACAATTTAGGGAGTATCTAATGTTTTGTAATAATATTGGTGACAATCCTAAGAAACCCAAAATGAAGACGGTAATGTTATATGCTTTATATTTAAATGATAAACTAAAGACAGAGGGAGCTGTTAAGAATTATATTAGTGGAGCGAGGACTTGGATAAGATTGATGAGAGGGAATACTGATTCATTTGATTGTTATGCTATGACTGTAATTAAAGCCGGAATTTGTAAATTAAAGAGTAATACTGTAAATAGAGCATATCCGTTAAAGATTAAACATATTAAAATGATAATTATAAAATTTAACAAAATTAAAGATGATGGTCTTGTGTTGATTGTTGCATTATTAATAGGTTATCTTTGTTTATTAAGACAGTCCAATTTATTTTATTCCGAGGTAACGGGTGATGGCGGTCACATGCTGCTCAGTGAGGACATCAAGGCACACAAATCACATTTAACAGTAACAGTTAGAAGCACTAAGACCACGCACAGACCAGAGGACGTGTACAGTATTGAGCTACCACAAGGGGCAAATCCAAACTTCTGTCCACTGCGCGCTTGGTACAAGTACATACATCTGACTCCTGTACAGAAGGGCGACCCAGCATTCATGTTGAATAATGGAGAACCTTTGACTGCAAAAGTGTTTAATAAGTGCATCCAAGTTGCATTGAAAGCAAGTGGGTGTCAGTGGTGGCCACTGGTAACTTGCCACAGCCTACGACGTGGAGGAGCGCAAGAGTATGCACGAGTTGGGATGCCAATAGACTGTATAAAGAATCTTGGGAGATGGAAATCCGATAGTGTGTTTAATTATGTAAATAAAAAATGTTTTGTGTAGGAATCATCATCTCCCATGTTCCAAATTTGGCTGAGAGATGATGATCCCAGTGTGAAAGTTACTGATTGTGGCTGTGTGAAATAAAAGTGCAAATGTGAGTGAGTGTGCCAGATGTGAGAGCTGATAGTGTGACCGTCATCTGCCGCAGCTGTGTCATCTTGTCTTCTGTTTCCAAGTTGATTACAGGAATGAATGCAGATTACTCATAATTATATCATATAGTAGTATGATAGTACAATCACTTTTATAACCTGCATATAAGTAATGGCATTTTGAAAGAACAATTGACTCAAATATGACCTGCAAATAAATAGTGATTTTATATTAGAAACTGATCAGGTTGTATTATCTGATGAAATAGAATGTTTAATGCTTATATCTCAATTGTATTATTGAGAAAGAGCTGATATAATAATGTTCACAAAGGTGTAGGAAAAAGGCTGTGTAAAAAATTATTAAGCCTGTTTAATAAATTTATTAGCCCAAAAAACAATTATCTGTGTCTGGTTTTGAATTATGACCTAATGTGACATATTAAGACAATGCCAACATATTCATTCCAATAAATATGGTGTTTTAAAGGCATAAATTTGTGACATGGAGAATGTGGTCTTTTCTACAGCCTACGAGACCTATATTTTGCCTCGAATATTACCTGTTAGTCTATAAACTAATAAAAGGACACTCACTTGAAATAAATGTCCATCTAACCTGCATATCTTTGTATCTTTTTCTAATATTCCATGGTGATTAAACTGGTTCAAGACGTAAATGTGATGTCCCCTGCTTGTCCCTAGCTTGTTATGTCAGGGAATATGCTATTCTGGGAATACCAGAGCTTCAGTCAGAAAACACTTGCTACTGTTGCATGTGAACAAATTGCTTAATACCAAAACTAATAATAGCATTTTTCTACAAGGCTGTATGAAAATAATTGAAGTTGAATTCCCCCATCTTTGTTGGCGTCCCCTTCAATTGTGTTACGTCCACAACCCAAAATTGAGAAGAATATTACTTTCCTGTAAAGATTTGTTTATAGTTCCGTTGTATACTAAGGGTTTCATAGCTTAAAAATTAATTGTTTCATGCATTAAATATTCTAAAATAATTGTTGTTATTTATGAATCATATGTTACATTCACCTTTGAGGCTGGCTAGTCAATTAATTATTATTATTCTGACATAGATGATAACCTAAACTATCTTTTCCTTCACATTAATAGTATACTGGTTACTCAGCGAAACAAATAGGGAAATACACAATATTCATTTTTTACCCTAATGTCACATTTTGGCCCCATTTACCATGAAACGACCCATAACTATATCAATCTAGATTTAGAGCTCAATGGCTAGAGTTTGTGCTGCCGATTTTTATATTTCTAATCAAGAAGCCAAGACATCACATGATGTTGGTCACTTTTTCTTTCTTTCTTATGTTATGGGGAAGGTGAGTTGGGTGGGGTTGTGTTGAGTGGGGCGTGGGGTTGTGTTGAGTGGGGGTGTGTTGGGTGGGGTGGATGCGGTTAGCAGAGCTGCCAACTACTACGATTTCTGTGGAATCATTACGATGTTCTGCCTTTCATTACACCATTGCGTCCATACTTTTGAATCATTACGGTAAATACCCATTGGCCCATTAAATTAATGTTATATATATATATATTATATATAATATCAATAGAATATTAATATAGTGTAGTAGTCTGCACTGACCTCATGCAAGGAGCCACAGAGACAGGTATGTGTGGGTAGAGTGGTGACATCAGGGAACCTAGGTGGTGTAATGGGTAGCACACTGGCCCAGAATGCAAGAGATGTGGGTTCGATTCCTGCTCTAAGTGCAATATTTCCCATTTTCATCACACGCCCCCATGACACTAGTGTCGTAACCAGGATCCTGTGCAAGCTATGCACTGTATGGTTGTTGAACCTACCCTGTGTATGTATATCACTCATTCATATATATATGTAAGTGCATTGCCTGTATGTAATTGTAAGCATTAGATAACCATTTAAGAGACTTACAGTTCCAGGGGGACGAGTGTAGTAGTCTGCACTGACCTCTCAGGCAAGGAGCCACATAGAGAGGTCGGCGTGGGTAGGGTGGTGACATCAGGGAGCCTAGGTGGTGTAATGGTTAGTGCACTGGCCTGGAATGCAAGAGATGTGAGTTCAATTCCTAGGCGTAATATTTCCCATTTTTATCATCCCCCCATAACAATAGTATTAATATATTATTATACATATAATATTAATATAATATATATGGATGTATGTATGATACATATATGCATACACATATATATGGATGATAAAAATTCGTTCATCATTGTAGATAAGTTTCGTTTAGCTAATATATGTGATATTAAAGGTATTAAAGGTGCGGAAGGGATTTATATTTTTGTATTATTAATACTGTATATTTCTTGCTGATACCTGCAGTGTGCCACACTATTCGGCTGGTGGCGCCACCACCGCCCTTATTCGTCCCTAACGGCGCGCCCAACTGTTCACTCACGCGAGGGATTTTTATATATTCATAAATTTATATATATATGAGTCAGTCTCACGAAAATAGGCCAATCGGGGAAAGTTGTCGGCATCGAGCATTGGATGTCGTCATCGAACGACATAATTATAGTTTAGCATTGGTTGTAATGCTCGC